>CM046845.1:10313966-10616211 GCA_025618425.1 Heliocidaris tuberculata | reverse complement strand
CTTAAATTATGTATTTAATTATTAATTCCATCATGTATTCAAATATGTACTCAGTTATGAATGCAATCATGATTCAATTATGTAGTTGATTATGTATTTAATTATGTATTCAATTATGTACTCAACTATTCGATTATGCATTCAACAAGTATAATTATGCACTATGTATGAGATCTGTACCATGATGGAAAAAAAATTTGTTTAAAAAAATGATGCAGAAACCAATAAATCAAATCAAATCAAATCATTCAAATCAAATTGAAGTAATATTTGTTGCCCATGTTTTGAATATGATATAGCATTATGGAACCTCTAATCCCCAAAATATCGTTTGGGGATTGTTAACCTTTAAATCTCCAAATATTCCTGACACGTACAGCTTCCTAAAAGCCCTTTTACCTTAATTCACCCATAACTGTTTGTCTGATACTCAAGTCCCGCCTTGGGGCAAATGGAAAGTCAGTAATACGCCCTGACGGAAAATTAAAGTAACCAAAGTTTCCCAGACTGGCGATAATTAACCACTTTCTTATCGATTTATAGTCAAGGGGCCTCCTGCACAAAGAGATTGCGTTTTAATAAACGCAACTAAAAAAAACAAAACAAAAACAAAACAAAACAAACTAATCGCAACTTGAATTTCTACCGTTCAGAATCTCTTATTCACGCCTTGTCTTTAATTTTTGAAGTTTCGTTTTAAACTCAACTTTTATGCAAGAGAACAAAGGTTATTAATATTGCACCGCAAAATAGAAAGTAAAATGTTAAAGTATAACTTTTCTGGGTTTAAAGCACAATTAGTTCCATACTATTATAAAATGATAGGTGAAGAAATTTAATGTTCAAACACTTTTTCACCTGGACATTATATTATTTTACTAGAGCCACGTTCACACTAGGCGTTATTTCGATTGCGTCAGTACCTCCTATAATCGAGCCTATGAAGGCAATTAACCCATATACGCCAGTGATTAAAAGTATTGTTGCACTATTCATTTTGCAATCACTTTTTTGTACGATATCACTCTTTCATGACGCGCCAAAAGACAGTAAAAGTCACCGACGCGGTCTGAACGTCAGCAAATGACGCCTCATGTGAGCGGGGCTTAAGATCTTAAGAGCGTTAATGGCCTACTGTATATACCATCGTCAATGGAATCTCCACTACCGCCATTTGATTAGTCCATCCCTTTCCTACAAACTACATTTTTTCCTACTTTGTTTACATAGATGTAGAAAAGATTGAGCAGTGGATGATGATAATAGATTACATATTCGAGGAAAACAATAGTTATTTGTGCTTTGGGGTTATTAGTGACACCAAAATTGACCATTCCACATAATTCCCATTCGTTTGTAACCAGAATACCTGCGATCAAAACAGAAACACAGGATGAACAAAAACAAAACAAAACACACTTTGACAAAGAATAAGCTAAGATGCATATTTAGAATATGCCCCCGAGTTTTTTAAAACTACAATTTCATGCGAAAAACAAAACAAAACCCAAAATACTCTTGTCATGAATAATTATCACGAAAGTAATTCACAAAGTTACTCTTTATTTCCGTAGAGCCTGGTTGATCGATTTTATCATGTCAATATACCTGGGAAGAAATTTGATTACTGAACAGATAAAAAAGAAGATCATTCTTGCCTCGCAAACAAATTATTTCGGTAACACATCCCGTCATGACCGTCACTTCTCTTACATTTATGCTGATTCTTATGGGGATGCGTTTGTCGCCATGGCAACATACAGCTATGAACCGCGGTGTCGTTGGCTATCAAGCGAGATCAGATGATGTATAATTGATGGATCACTCCAACCATGGCTCATTTTGTATATTTCCTGGTGCCTGGTACAAAGAGATGTAATACCTCAGACACACAGTCAAACCGACTCAACAACGATCCCAAACCAACCGTTCCTTTTCCATTCGGGGAACGTAATGTTTTGTTCGATCTGTTGTCTGTCTGGCATCCGTATTGTTAGTGTGAGTGAGGTATATAGCAAAACCAATAATTGACGGCTCCCTTTTCTGGATAGGATAAAGCGATTCCAGTCCATGGGTGGCCCGAGAGGTTGACCATCTCCCTTTGAGAAAAAGGGAATTATTCAACGTAATTTTCTGGAAAGAGGTTAGCCCCATCCCCTCCTCTGGCTAATGTGAATTGAATTGAATTGAATTTATTTTATCAAACATCATTGATTTACATCAATATTCTGTTTCATAAACATGTGATATGCTTATTCTGAAACGGAAAATATAAGATAATATTGAAAAAATGAAAGAAAAAGAGAAAAAGGAAAGGGAGAGGGGTAAGGAACGTGAAAAAATTGATACGATGTCCTCCCACACCGTCCCTTCAACTGATGGCCTCGTTCTCTTGTATTTTATCTAGCTTGTGCCCCCCCCCCCCCAGGCACAAATGCCCCCTCAATGATTAGCCCCTTGCTACGCCACTGGCTTGGATGTCGACTAGCTATACGCGAGCCTTATTTTGAGTGACCATGCACGCTCGCCAACCAAATGACAATTAAGACAAGTGTACGGACAGGATCTCAATGAGGCCTAGCCTCTGTCTGGCATGCAGTGAATGCAGATGACCCATGGGCAGTCGCATTAATTCCAAAATTGCAACGTGCATGACGGATTCTAGAGATGGGCTCTGTAGTGAAGGACCGAATACCTCTTTGGTAGGACAATTCTTCCACAATGCTTTCAAGCATCTTGGATGTTATTCATGTCATTTGTATACATGAATTTGGTGTTAGCTCAATTGCACAAGGGTGTCGCCAGAAGCGATGGGGGTTATGACTTAGGTGACGTTCCCATTTAAACGTTCCGTCGGTATAAAGGTAATTGTCGTCGCCATTATTTTGGACGTGTTTTTCTCTGTAAATTTGCAAAAACGAAAATCTGCCGGTAAAAAGAATCGGTAAATTTAGTCGAACATCACCCACATGTTATATACGTACCCTTGCGGACTAGCCATGCTAGCAGCATTCGATTGGCGATCGTTGATGCAGTGGCGGATTTAGGGGGGGGGGGGCAATTCCGGCCCGTGGCACTCCTTTTTGAAAGAAAAGTATACATTGTGCCCCCCTTTTTGGAATGTGCCCCGTTTTAGAACTGACTTTTTTTTTGCTATTCAGAAAATTTTCGGACATTTATGTTCACCCCCCCCCCTTTAACAAAATCCTGGATTCGCCCCTGGTTCATGTATTTGAAAGGTAATTCAAATCATTTCACAGGTAAACGGAATGAAAGAAAGAAAGAAAAAACCTCTATGTTTTTATCTGAACACTTTCTCTCTCCCTCCTCTCCATTTCCCCACTCTCTTCTTTCCGTCCCACCCTCTATATCTCTTCCTCTCTCTCTTTTCTATCTCACCTTGATGTCACCAATGTGAAACCTGAACACCTGACCTCGCCAAACAAAGATCACGGCCAGGCCAAAGAATCGAATGATGCCATCAAGCATTCTTGAAGACGTTTAATGAGATCGATGATAGTCAGGGATATGAAGGCCAAGGCCCGCTGAAGTCGGGGCTCAGGGGCTCGAACTCCTGCATTATTCTATTTCCCCCTTTTTTTTACCGAGCAGTTAGTCTCGTTGTACTGTCAGCGGTACTAGTTCGAAACCGAGACATATCTTTGGGACGGTGACGGTAAAGCTCGGTCCCAGACGTAAAAACCTAATCAACACTCACACACGCCTATGCATATACCACAATGCCGTTTGAGCTCACTTTGAGCAAGTCCAGTTTTTACGGAGACTGTTGAGCACTCCCTCTCTTTGTAGATAGTAGAGTCCATGCTTGAAAAGCCAGAACTCAAATGCAGCTTTTCAACAGTTCACTGTATTGACAAAAGTTATTGAATATTACGTGTGGGATGCTAAACCGGCAAGCTGCATGATATAATTTTTATAGATCATAGGCTGGAGTTAGTAGGAATAGATTGTGTCTACCATCAACCTCCCCCAAACTTCCTTGCATTGTTATTTTTCTATTCCAAATTAGCAGAGGAGGGGGGGGGGGGGGGGGGTGCAAGCGCAAATACCTAACCCAATAGAACTGTTTACAAAGTTATTCAAATTTCTGGATGTTTCTTTCCTGGGGACCTAGTAACGAGGTATTTCATTAACCTGTTATTAATGAATGAACTACAATGCTTGGAATCTAGTTTACATACATTGCCTGTTGCTTTGTCTGACAAACCTTTGACAAGCTTTCAGGTTGTCAAGAACAACCTTTGTTTTAAAATTATGCATAAAATTTGAATAATATTTGTGAACAGGTCTATTAGTGAAGGATTGAAGTTCGCATTACGCGTAGCGGAACAGTGTTATTGGGGCATCAAGAGTGGAAGTACCCATGAAGGGAATAGTGCTGTGTATTGCCAAAGAGCTTCAAGAGCTGGAGTCACATGTAGCTCATTCCCTTTGAACCATGTTCGATGCCGCCAAGGAAAAATATGTCAGGCATATGTGCTTAACTTAATCTTCCTTGCAGATAAGAAGACAAAAAGATTCCTGCCTGGCTGCAAACTTACGGGCCATTTTCAAAGGAAAATATGCTTTTGTAATGATAATTACTTTTCGCTGTCACTAGTCTGATATGAGCAGTTCACAGTGCTTACCTTTACTGGGGGCAAGCGAAAAGAAATTGTACAAAAATTCCGTGATATATGAATCAAAATTGCGCGACTGGGCATGTGTGGGCACTAATCTGAAATATAACATCATAATTAACTGTACTTGAACAATTGCAATTTTTATTTTCGTTTCCAGGGAGTAATCGGAAGGGTGTCAAATTGGGGATTTTAGGATTGTAAAATTTTACTTTTTTTTCACAAATTGAAACTACTATCATACAATATAGCCAAATTTCTGGACACAATTAGGCTTTTATATTCAATTTTATCATATGTGAAAATTTCACTTTTTTATTCAAATAAAAAGTGAAATATTCTCGATATTTCATTTGTGACAAAAATCACTACTCAAGCTTTCCCATGAAGTTGGCGGCATCGAACATCGGACATCAAAGGCTACAGCGCACCTGTAGATTCTTTTGTGCATCCTTAGAAAGGAGCAGCTGCTTGAGATAATTTGTTGCCAGTTGGAACTCCAGCTTTCGAAGCTCCTTGGTATTGTTGAATGCTCGTTACTCTTATACGAGAGGTGATTGGTTTGATCCTTGCTTGGTGCTGCTTACATCCTTGGACAGGGTGTTCTACGCACATTTGTCCTTCTTGACGAAGGTGTAAATGGATACCTGGCAATGTTGGGGGTAATAATGATTGCAGAGGAAGAGCATTATATTAATACTGATGATGATACAAGAGGCTACCCTTTGTAAGAAAGGTCAAATGCAATTAGTTCCGAGTTTCTCGTCCCCTCCTCCTTTTTTGTGGGGGCCGTGTCCTTTTGATATTATTTTATATTTTTGTTCTTAAATGAAATAAATCAGAGTCTGAGAACATCTAGCCAATAAGATGACCAAAAAAAAACAACAAAATAACAAAAACAATATAAGGCAATGTCACTTGCTTTGAGCCTCTCTAGGTCATGTACAATGGAACTGAATTAAGGAAAATTGTGTTGAAATCGACCAAATAGCATTTTCATGAACAGGAAAAACAGTAAAAATATCAAATAACAAATATCAAATAATCATCATAAAACCAACTTCCTCCTCATCTGTGGAAAATCATTATTATTATAAGACGAACATTACAGCTCCTGAAAGCCACGGGAAAAGGAAAGAGGTTAAAGGATAAAACGTAGACCGTGTTATGATCATAAAGGAAAACAGCAGCTGTCCACTTTGGCCTGTGTACTGCTAAGCTTTAAATCGGACCCTGGGTCGAAAGAGGTTTTACAAAGGAAGTGAGATCGAGGTCTAAGTTTTTTTTTTTGTTGCACAAGACTTTAGACGGGGGCATCGGGTTTAACTGAGCAGAATACGTATTATCTTTGTTCAGTGTTAAATTATGCAAAATGGAGTTGATATTTGGAAACATGTTGCTATGTCATATAGCACAGGCGGAAACATTTGTTACTTTCTCTTCACAGCACCCATCAAATATCATGTTTTAATGCGAGACATCCTGGTATTGATGACATACCAAGAAATGATTTATTAACATACCTGATAGCAGTCATGTTCCCGGATGCGTAACATTGTCACATTTCTTGGGCTAGTATCAATTTCTTCCGCCCATCAAATACACTTCTTGTTAAGAAGAAAGTAAGAAGCCTTAACAACAAACTGGTAAACGATTTAATGAACAGAATACTTCCGACGTTTGGTACTCTAGACTTGTTTCCGGATGTTGATAACTAAAATTCATCGTTGGTTAATGACTTTTTCTTCTTGAACTTCAACTTCAACAATTATTACCTCTTTTATTGTTATTGTTTCATTCCGTCTATTTTCTTTATTTTTCTGATAGTTTTAATTTCGATTTCATTCCAAATCATTTGGAAAACTATTAAGAATAGGTTCAGCTCCATCGGCTTGAACAAACAAGAAAAGAAAAAAAGAAAAAAAAAAAACACAACAACAACAACGACATAAAAGGAAAAAAAAAAAAAAAAGGGGGGGGGGGAACTTGATTCAGGTATCTAAACAAGGTTGTGATTCACTTCCATGAAGGTGAATGGCTTTAGATCAGGACATGGATGTACAAACATACATCCAAGATCAGGAAAAGTGATAACGCGGAGTTACAGAACGAGAAAGAATTGTCTAAAACTGGGGCGTTGCACGAAAATTACGGGAAGCAAATATCTTCCGACAGATCTTCTGGCGATACCCCATGAATGCGGACAGTTTAATTACGAGACGACACGTCACGTCCCAGGGCTGAGAGGTCCGGAAACAGGGGGCTCCTACATGTCCAATATACCAACCCCTTGACTCGTGTGATGCGATCCGGTGCGTGCATTATGCACAGCCGTGACCAGCATCTCATTCAATCAATTAAGAGAACCTAATTCACGTTAATGACAGCAGCACATGTTTGACGAGCAATTGATTCCGGAGTGGATACGACATGCTATGTAGTCCATAATCTGACCGATTTTATTTAAAAGATAAAGGTGAGTTCTGGGGAGTGTTTCATGAAAGGAAGTTGTCGGATATTTTATCCGACAACTGATATAAGCTACTGAAATCCTTGCATCTGATTGGCTGAGAGCAAATTTGTCGGATAAAATATCTGACAAGTCCTTTCATGAAACGCTCCCCAGGTCATGAGCTTACATTGTGAAATAAACCATCTCAAAGCAATTGGGAAAGGTTGATCATCTCTACACAAGAATTTGTGTATACCGTGACATTTTTCAATCATCAAAATGATAAGAAATTGACAAAATCTCGCTGAAAATACACGAACTGCACATGAAAATGGTTATATGGGACTGCATTCACATGTGAAAGGAATGTTCGGCCCGAACACTTGAGCTAAAAAGTTCTCGTCATATTTCGAATATGAGGACATTTGAGGAGCAATCCTTGTCAGTAGATTTTTCTACTATGAGGTTCTTCCAAACTGACATAAAAGGAATGAGAAAGCTCACAAATATTTTTCACCTTTCCCAGAACTCAACATTCTCTTTATATTATTAAGAGCAATCTCCTCATTACGCGATCCCCCCTACCTGCTGCATATCGGCCGATGATGGCGTGTCCTGGAATTCGTACGCCCGGAGGAAATCGCTCTTAAAATAAAATCGGCCAGATTATAGATTAAGGATTGATACAAATTTGAGGATTGATTTCAAAGGCAGCTTCCGCCAATTACAGATTAAATCAAATATCTCCATTTGCTTACGGTTCTAAGACTCCTGATCTTTTAAAAAAAGGGTCTGCAAGATTATGTGATTGAAAAATGAGACTTGTAAATAGAGAACACAATAATGAATCCAGAAGTGATGAAGAATTTCGCCATCAAAACAAATAAGGGATATGTCTGTATAATATATGGGCATATGTTCATAGGCAAAATACACAATGATATTATCATTGCGTATTTTGGAAATTCTTTTATTTTGAAAGGAATTAAATGCTCATGAATTCAAAAATGCTTGTGTAATGTATTCAAAGTTGGAAAGAAATTTTTTGTACCAATTGTGTCGAAAATCATCTCTTGTGTTTTCACTTACCACATCTTCATTGATCAATTTTCGACAACGCCATCAATGCCAAAGTTTCTCTTCTAATTTTCTTTCAAATTTGAAACTTAAAACTTAAAACTTAAATATTTCAGGGGGAGGGGGGGGGGGGGGGCTTGTGTAAAAAAAAAAAAAGATTCTCTAGCAATTCTTTTTCATTTTTTTACATTACATCTTCCATAATAATTCTTATTATACATTGCGATGCTACATATACCGTTGGTATTATCCCTGCATGCTTTTATTTTTTTTGTTACCAAAGTATAATTACGCGGCTCTGTTGCAAGATCAGCAGCAAAGGGCTAATAATGTGCCTTTTCAGCGCATGTGGGTATTTGGTATAAGGTTATAAATACATTTAATACAACATTCCTGTGCAAGGTGTTGTTTTAAAGCAACAAGGAATCAATCCAAAGACATGTTCTTTTTCAGAGAATAAACATATCCAACCCGGCTCTGTCACAAATCCACTTGAACTACTTGAGTTTGATAGTCAAGAGATTACTCATGTCACAAGAGAGTTCGATTGTTTCAAGTGCTCTTTGAAGTTGAGGGAGGGCTGTAATCTTAAAAGTAATAGACGTGATTTGCAGGATTCTTTCTAACTGCTTTTATATTTTGACCTGTGTGATAAGAAAACAAGTTCAGAATAATAAATCTGACATTTCAATTTCGGTAGCTGTCAATTACGGATGCGAAAGAATAGGAAGTGGCGGGGGAGCGGGGGGGGGGGGGAGGGGGGGGGGGGGGGTGGGGGCGATTAGATGATTCTGTGTATACTACATACAATGACACAATGCTATCTCCATGCGAAGCCCCACGATTGTTGTGCAGGGAGACGTCGGGGTGGAAAGGTCCTAGCGTAGGGCAGTGACCTAGCTTTCCTTAGATATTTACACTGAAATTCACTGGAAATCATAGAGGGAATAGCAAACGATCTCTCACAAACATCTGATAGAAGGAGAACGACATGAGACTACATTTAAGAAGTTTCTTTCCAGATTCCTTTTTGCTACCAAAAACTGTACATTAGCTTTAAGTCTTTCATTTGATTTGTCATACATGGATTTGACAAATCAAATGAAAGACGACCACTTTCTAAATGTATTAAGTTCATAATTATAATACATCGTGAATATGCCTAGATATTAAATGAAATGTTAACTTCCATGCCAATTATTCCATTCAACTCTGTTACATTATTGAACAAAGAGATCGATGCATGAATTGCGAAAAAACACCGTCGAAAGAGGGCACTCGACGAGTTTACAGCTTGTACAGATCAAGTAATAAACTGGCACTTTTAAAACATGATGATATTAATCAGATATCAGACGTGTAAGAGTTAGCATGAATTGCGTGAAAACCATGCAGATGTTTCAAAGAATGAGGAATCAGCTATAAAAAATAAGCAGTTTTCAAATAAGTAGTTCAAACATTCAATTAATCCCCTACTCTATTTCCTACTGTCCAAAGTAACTTATTTACAAGTAGGATGTTAGTGAAATCTCACTAAAGGCAATAGGAAGTGTCGAAAATTCGTGACAGGAGCAAATAAAAATTGGATTGAAGCATAAACAATTTTCGTTTATGTTTTATGTCTACTATCATGCCAACACGTGGATTTTATACAGTGCGTATAAAAAAAAAAAAAAAAAAACGTTACACTTTTGAAAAATCTGTCAAAATTATATTTCAAAATATTTGGAAGATTTTTTTCATGTCAATAGATGTCCAATAGTCTCATCTATCAAGTGCTACTAACAAAACAAATTTTCGTTCACGCTTGGACGAACACTGACTGTTTTTGTCCAGAGTGTGAAAAATGGCTTGCGCCAAATTGAAAGAGGAGGGAAAGTTAAAACCAGCAGTCCGAAGAAGTGCACCCATTAAAACAAATTGTTCTCTTGCATAAATTTATGATCATGTTATGATAGTCTAGGTATTTTGACTCAATTTTCTATCATAATTTTAATGATTTCATTGCTTTATGCATGAGTGAGAATCAATGTGTAATTACTTCAAGATATTTTAATCACAGTATTCAGTTTACAGGAATATGAAATCCACATGCAGTCATTGAGTCAAGAAGAAAAGTACCACATTAATCCATCTTCAGTTCATTCAATCAATCAAAAGATCAATTAATTAATCAATCAACAATCAACCCACCAATACTGTACATCAACCAACAGATCAGTTAGTCAATCAATTAATCAATTAATCATCAGTCAATCAATCAACCATTCAGCCAATCAATAAGATAATCAACAATCAATTAATCAATCGATTGACCATCGATCAGTCAATCAACCAGGCAGATATTTTGGCAACTCAATCACTCAATCAATCACAGTGTAATTTAACAAATTGTTAACAAACACATCAAAGCACTTCCAAACCATTCATTCCATCAAGAACGCCAAATGAATCAATTTTCAATCAGTCAATCAATCAATTTATCAACCAATCAATCAATTACAGTGTATCCATAATGTAACCATTAGCGTATCCACATCGGGGAAAATCGGCCGCTGCCCCCCCCCCCCCTGTGGCTAAAAGCCTATGTTTTTCTTTATTTTTATTCCTCAATTGATTGGTCAATTAATTGATTGATCAATGGATTGATTGTTGATTAAGTGACTGCTTGCTTGGTTGGTTGAGTGATTGACTGAATGTTTGAATGACTGACTGATCCATTGTTTGAGTGATTGATTGATACCTGACTGACTGACTGACTTATTGATTGATTGATTGATTGATTGACTGAATCACTGACTGATTGAATAACTGATCTATCGGTTGATGTATTGATGGGTTGATCGCTTGATTGATTGAATTCTGATTGATTGATTAATTGGTTGAATGATTTGAAGATTAATTAATTTGTTACTTCTTGAAAGATTGGCATGTGGTTTTGATGTGTCTGTGTATTGTGAATACTGTGCTTATAAAGATCTTGAAGTAATTACACATTATTGATTCTCACTCATGCATAAAGCAATGAAATCAATAAAATTATGATAGAAAATTGAGACAAAATTCCTAGACTATCATAACAAGAGCATAAATTTATGCAAGAGAACAATTTGTTTGAATGGGTGCACTTCTTCGGACTGCTGGTTTAATTTTCCCTCTTCTTTCAATTTGGCGCAAGCCATTTTTCACACTCTGGACAAAAACAGAAGCGTGAACGAAAATTTGCTTTGTTAGTATCACTTGATAGATGAGACTATTGGGCATCTATTGACATGAAAAAATCTTCCAAATATTTTGAAATATAATTTTGACAGATTTTTCAAAAGTGTAACGTTTTTTTTATACGCATGTTATATTATAGTATTTTATAATACAAAGCGTTTTTATTTCTCTTTATGATGATACCCGTTTGTTATTATTTTGCAGGCACGGTATGTGCAGTACATCAAAATAAGGGGCAAGGTCAATAATAAAAAAGTTGCAAAAATACAGTGCTCTTCTTCGGCTGTGCATTCTTCTTTCTTTGAAGATTCCTAGGGCTGCTGTGTT
This sequence comes from Heliocidaris tuberculata, assembly GCA_025618425.1. Taxonomy (NCBI): domain Eukaryota; kingdom Metazoa; phylum Echinodermata; class Echinoidea; order Camarodonta; family Echinometridae; genus Heliocidaris; species Heliocidaris tuberculata. The sequence goes on along the minus strand of CM046845.1, from coordinate 10,604,493 downwards.
TTCAGATGATCTTCCATCAGCAAAACGCAGACTGTATTGTAACAAAGATGAAGTGAAGATTAAGTTGAACAAACACTAAAACAAACATGCGTTATCACTCAAACAAACGTGCATATGAGCATTCAAACAACCATGCAACGCATGAATTCATCTCTGTAAAAAATAAAACAAGCACGAAAGAATCTTCAAGGCTTGAATTCAAATTTTTAATGTTTATTTCCATGTTTGAATTTCTTTTTCAGGATTCGTTAGAGTTTGGCATTTATGGGTGACAAGTTGGGAACGGTAGCCCTACATCCATCACTCTCTCTCTTATGACAAGGAAAGAAGACTTCTCTGCATACAAGTACTGAACAGTGGATTTTGCAACTTTTCACTTTTGATGCTGCACCTTATTCTGATATACTGTTTATTCTATGACTGAATAATCATAACGGATATGGTGTCATTTTAAAGAGGAATAAACACACTTTCTACTGATACTATAGATATGTCATCAAATGAGAGATATAATTGACCAAACATGGTTTCCCAACTTCATATATTTCCAACTTAAACATATAAACTGATTATCTTTATGATATACATATTTCTGATTCAAGTCAAATTCATGCACATTTCAAATGATCAACCCAGATACAACTACATAATCTCAAATTACATAAGTTAGATACACAATGTATTAAAAAAAAAAAACATGACATTGATCGCATCAAGAAAAGAAAAGAAAAGAGGCAACATCTTTGTTGAATAACATGAATATTATGATATCATACATCACTATAATACATAAGTACATAAAATTGAGAAACATTGTCTAAACACATCAGTTGCATTGTAATCATGAATGACTTCAGACTGGGGGAAAGGAGTTCTAATGTTTTTGCCCTTGACGAAAATATAGATCTTACCAAAGGGTCAGCCTACAATTTCGGTTATAATATCAACAAGTTCCTAAGTTGCAGAAAATTACAATCTCTATATAAAAAATACTGATGACTTCTCGTCATCGTTAAATGGTGTAGAAATTATGCAGAATATGTTATACTTATCATCAGTACTGCCAGATGGCAAACATATTCGCAAGAACATCATCATAATCATCATGATCAATTTAAGTCACTGAAGAGTACTAATCATGATTAGATAGATATTTAAACATATAAACTGATTATCTTCATAATATATATATTCTGATTCAAATCAAATTCATGCATATTTTAACTGATCAATCAGACACAACTACATAATCTCAAATTACATGAGTCAGATACGCAATGTATGCAAAATTATGACTTTGATCGCATCAAGAAAAGAAAAGAGGCAATATCTTTGTTGAATAACATGAATATATCATGATATCATACATCACTATAACACATGGTACGTATATACAATTGAGATACATTGTCTAAAAACGTCAGTTGCATGGTAATTATGAATGACTTCAGACCGCCCCGGACGAAAAGATAAATCTTATCAAAGCGTCAGCCTGCAATTTCGGTTATAATAACAACAAGTTCCTAATTTGCAGAAAATGGCAATGTCTATATAAAACATACTGATGATTTCTCGTCATTGTTAAATGGTGAAGAAGTTGTGCAGAGCTTGTTATACTTATCAGCAGTACTGGCAGATGGCAAACATATTCTGAAGAAAATCATCATAATCACCACAGTCAATTTATGTCATTGTAGAGTACTAATCATGCTCTATAATTCATAGATACTTAAACATATAAATTGATTGTCCACGAATATATTAAATATGTTCTGATTCAAATCAAATTCAAGCATATTTCAACTGATCAATTAAGATACAAATACACAATCTCAAATTACATGAGTCAGATACACAATGTATACAAAAACGTGACTATAATCGCATCAAGAAAAGAAAAGAGGCAACATATTTGTTGAATAACATGAATATTATGATATCATATATCACTATAATACATAAGTACATAAAATTGAGAAATATTGTCTAAACACATCAGTTGCATTGTAATCATGAATGACTTCAGACTGGGGAAAAGGAGTTCTAATGTTTTTGCCCTTGACGAAAATATAGATGTTACCAAAGGGTCAGCCTACAATTTCGGTTATAATAACAACAAGTTCCTAATTTGCAGAAAATTACAATCTCTATATAAAAAATACTGATGACTTCTCGTCATCGTTAAATGGTGTAGAAATTATGCAGAATATGTTATACTTATCATCAGTACTGGCAGATGGCAAACATATTCGCAAGAACATCATCATAATCATCATGTTCAATTTAAGTCACTGAAGAGTACTAATCATGATTATATAGATACAAACATATAAACTGATTATCTTCATAATATATATATTCTGATTCAAATCAAATTCATGCATATTTTAACTGATCAATCAAGACACAACTACATAATCTCAAATTACATGAGTCAGATACGCAATGTACGCAAAAATATGACATTGATCGCATCAAGAAAAGAAAAGAGGCAATATCTTTGTTGAATAACATGAATATATTATGATATCATACATCACTATAACACATGATACGTATATACAATTGAGATACATTGTCTAAAAACGTCAGTTGCATGGTAATTATGAATGACTTCAGACCGCCCCGGACGAAAAGATAAATCTTATCAAAGCGTCAGCCTGCAATTTCGGTTATAATAACAACAAGTTCCTAATTTGCAGAAAATGGCAATGTCTATATAAAACATACTGATGATTTCTCGTCATTGTTAAATGGTGAAGAAGTTGTGCAGAGCTTGTTATACTTATCAGCAGTACTGGCAGATGGCAAACATATTCTGAAGAAAATTATCATAATCACCACAATCAATTTATGTCATTGTAGAGTACTAATCAAGTTGTATAATTCATAGATACTTAAACATATTATTATTATTATTATTATTACTTATACCGCGCTTTTCCCATAAGGCCCAAAGCGCTTACAATAATTTCAATTACAAATACTTATGGTAAGAAAAACAACGTTACAACTACAAACTGCTAAAGAGATGTGTTTTCAAGGCCTTTCTGAAGACACTGACTGATGAAGACTGTCTAATTGTTAGTGGTAAATCATAAAAACATATAAATTGATTATCCACGAATATATTAAATATGTTCTGATTCAAATCAAATTCATGCATATTTCAACTGATCAATTAAGAAACAAATACATAATCTCAAATTACATGAGTCAGATACACAATGTATACAAAAACGTGACTATAATCGCATCAAGAAAAGAAAAGAAAAGAGGCAATATCTTTGTTGAATAACATGAATATTATGATATCATACATCACTACAATGCATGATAAGTTTAAATATTTGAGATACACTGTCTCAACACATCAGTTGCATTGTAATTATGAATGGCTTCAGAATGGGGAAAGGAGTTCATGAAAACACGTGGATATTATTATCAGACAAGACATTAAAGATTCAATAACAGTCTTAGAGATGTTTGCGAATGGTATTTCCTCAGTTTCTGTACAGTGCGCACCTCTATGAGCTTTAACCACAAGCCATGTGCTTCCTGAGACCCTCGCCTCCTCCCACCATATGTAATTGTGAATGTACAATTCATTTTGCATTAGATTATGAGAAGGAAATAAATGTATTTTGAATCTAATTCTGAATCTAAATTCATTTCATAGTAAAGAACAACTTGTATGCTGTCTAATGATACCTTATTCATATCCGTGCTATCACGGATGATTGAGCAGTAGGCTTTTCAAAAAATATTGTCAAAATCCTCTTGTACAAAGTTTGTGCTGAAGCAACAAATGTGGATCAAAACCAATTATGCATTTGTTATTTCAGTTTGAAAAGAATCGCTGAGTTATTTCAATTAATTTTGTGAATTTGAATACAAAAAGTGTTAATGTCAACTCAAACCCCCAAAAAGGCATATTAGGCCTACAAGCAAAATTTATGATAGTTTCGTTGCCATGATGAAACAATATTGGCTTCATCTGCATCCCTTGTTTAAGGTAAGCCTTTTTATTGACTCATTAAAAATGGACAAAGTTTATTTGAGAATCTTATATCAACTACTTTGGTAATCCTCAACACATGTGTCTTTCCTTGTATTTTTTCATTCTTTAAAGTCATTCAAAATGGACAAAGTTTATTTGAGAATCTAATATCAACTACTTTGGTAATCCTCAACGCATGTATCTTTCCTTGTATTTTTTCAGTCTTTAAGGTCATTAAAACTGAGTTTATGTGCTATTCGAGGAAAACACCTTATGCACCTTGTGTATTTGAAATGGTGCAATGGACAAAATTTAATGAGCAGAGAGGTTTTAGTTATCATGAGAAAAGAAATTAGAAGTCTCTTAAATTAAATTAAGATTATCATATGGATTGAAACAATGTTATGTGAAAGCTTGGATCACTTTAAACAATGAAGCATTGAAGCACGAAAGAGAATTCAACTTTTAAAATGATTTTAGACTATAGTAACACATTCATAATTATGGCTTGACCCTCATTCGTTGCATCAGCTCAAACTTGGTACAAGGAGATTTTGACCACACTTTTTAAAAACCCTGGTGCTCAGTCACCCGTGGCCTGAAAAGACATGGATGAGGTATCATCGGATAGAGAAGAAGTTATTCTTCACCATCAAATAAATTTCAAGGTCACATGGGTTATAACTTTTAAATTAAAAGCTATCAGAGTTCGGTACACTTTTTTGATAAGCACTGTAAAGATCTGAACATTGTTAAGAAGTTTAGCCAGTAATGGTATTACATTACAAATTTAACTTGCATGCCCGAAAGTATTAGTCTAATATCATTTGGCTATCATAACGTTTTATCGATAATTACAGTCAAATTATCTAACTGATGTTTCCATAAAACTTTTATTACCAATAATATTTGAAAAATAATTAGAATCAATGAAGTAGATATCATCATTATACGTATCTACCTGGAGGATATGCACAAGTGACATATGTTCCTAAACGATGACGATCTTTAGTAAAATAGTTGAATGAAACCTTTATTGCTCTATTCAAAATGTGGTGATGATTTATGGTGATTTCTCTTCATTGTTAAATGGTAAAGAAACCATCCAGAGTTTGTTATACGTATTATCAGTACTGACAGATGGAAAACATATTCTGAAGAAAATCATCATAATCAATTTATGTCATTGTATGATAAATCTATACATTTGAGATATATTGTCTAAACATATCAGTTGCATTATAATCATAAATGGCTTCAGAATGGGGAAAGGAGTTCATGACAAAAAGTGGATATCATTATTAGACAAGACAAGAAAGATTAAACAACAGTCTTAGAGATATTAGCGAGTGGTATTTCTTCAGTTTCTATAGACCTGAACATTGTTAAGAAGTTTAGCCTATAATGGTATTTAACTTACATGCCTGAAAGTATGAGTCTAATATCATTTGGCTATAATAACGTTTTATTGATAATTACAGTCAAATTATGAAATTGGTGTTTCCATAAAAATTATATTACTAATGTTCCCCCCAAATAATTAGAATTAATCAGATAAACATCATCATACAGATCTACCGGGAGGATATGCAAAAGTGGCATATGTTCCTAAACGACGGCGATCTTTCGTACAAATTGTTTAATAAAAACCTTAAATGCTCCATTCAGCACGTGGTGTCTTTAATCACGTTAGGCCAGAACTATTTGTTGTGTTTTCAGTGTACTCATTACAAGTTTGGAGACTCTGGGGAGGAAGATGTCACAACATCTTCATCCAAAGCGTATGGAAGAAATCGTTGCAAAGTGTAACGGGGCGACACCTGATAAAAAATAAAAAATATCATAAAAAACATGGGAGTTATGTACCATGGAAAGTGATCAAAACATGACACATAATGTATACACAAACACCCCCCCCCCCACACACACACACAAGGAGACAGAACTGCACATAATGAAATATTTTCTGGCGAGTGCGCATAGGATTTCCTACATTCATAAAACCCCCTTGAATACAGACTTAGAATACAACTTCAAAACAATGAAGTTCTGTTTTAAATAATAGTAGATGACTGTCTTGGTATACTACATGTACATTTTATAAATAATATGTAACATTATTCATTATCAAGCAGAGAACACGATATTTTGGAATTTGGTCGTTAAGTCTTCTCCAATAGAACTATTATACTATAATAATATTTCTGCAGGTGCACCTTTTTTGGAATGATTATTATTTTTTTCGAAAATATAATTATCATTTCTGAAGCGGTAACCTATTGCATGATTAGATATTGCTCATTATCCAATCATTTTTACTCAGAAATCTATCACTAACCAAATACATGTATTCCAAATTTAGCAGAAACTATCCAAAAGCAATTACACGATTATCACTACTTTATTCATACTAGGTGTTAAAAAAAAAAAAACAGTGGACACTTTTGATCTTTAATAACTCAAAAATGATACCTCGTTTATCAGATTGAGATTTTTTACATTGTAAAGTTGAAGGATGTAAAATCTATTGGAAGCAAGTTTTCTCTGAAGTTTCTCTGAATACATTTCTTATATTATTGCTCTGAATATCTAATTAGATTTTTCATTTTCTTGAAATACCAAGGCCAGAGAATCTATGTGTATCAGTAGGTAATTCAAAACATAACAACCCATTGTGTGTTGCATCTGTCACTTCTGCCAACCTTTTGCTGTCTAGTTTCATTGATGAATCATGACTCTGGATTAAAAAAGACGTGGTTGAATTTCAGACGCAATGCATTATGGCAGTTGCTGTATTTTGAATAAATTACTGACTTACAGATTTTGTATCCCTGATTTTTCAAAAAGTGAAAATCTAATTGAATATTCAGAACAATGTTTGAAGAAATGTATTCAGAGAAACGTCATGAAACTTGCTCCCAATACATTTTACATCCTACAACTTTACAACGTAAAAATCTCAGTCTGATACGATGTATAATTTTTCAGTAATTAACCCGTTGACTACTGAATTCTCTCATCCCCATAGGCTTAATACAGGGACCTCCCGGTTCCCGTGGGCAATAGGTTAATAATCAAAAGTGTCCACTGTTTTTCTTAACACCTAGTAGATGCATTTTTAAGTATATAATATATTATATACACGGGAATGGATTTTTTTCCCTACGTTGCGTTTAAATCTGTATACATATATATATATATATATATATATATATATATATATATATATACATATGTGTGTGTGTGTGTGTGTGTGTGTGTGTGTCTGGGTGTGTATGTTTGTGATTATATAGATTTGTGGTATTGCGTTTTGTATCTTTCAATGTATTTTTATTGTTGAGGAAAAAAAATGAATTGAAGTGACTGCACTTAGTTTCATGAAATTAGATAGTACAATATCTCAATTTGAAATCAGCTTGCAGTTATGTGTACGGTTAATCGTGTTTATATCAAGGGTGTGGTTAGCACGTGCTTAGCTAGCACAGAAGAGAGAGGGAAAATGGTGCTGCAAGTCTACACTATACATTATAGACTAGCAGTTCTTTTTTGCCATATTCTAATTACCCAAATGCAGTATTTCGATTGCACCTCGTAATACTTTGGCACAAATAAGAATTGTTCACAAAGTCTAGAAACGGGGGATTCTTACATTTCGAACGTTAACTGCAATTCCAAAGCGGGTTTCACAGTGACTTTCCATGTACGACTCCAGTCTGTCAAGTCCAACTGTGCCACATTGCCAGATGCTAAAAAAAATACGTATATGTAGTATGAGTTTGTGGTAGATAGCAAAATTAATGAAACAAATTCTAGTCCATCCAAATGAACCTATTTTAACATACATAGTTGTAAGGTGTTTTTTGAAGGTTTCCATGGTGGGGTGATAAGTTATGAGTTTGCGGTAACACCATGTAGGTTAGTCCTGAAAAGGACTGTTTGGTATCTTTCTAGATACCAAACAGTCCTTTTCAGGACTAACCATGTGATTGGTATCTTTCTAGATACCAAACAGTCCTTTTCAGGACTAACCTACATGGTGTTACAGCAAACTCATAACTCATACATAGTTGTATTGCATAATTTTACTTTATTACTCGCGTATAATGCATAAAGTGCTATGGACATTTGGAGAAATTTTGACTTGCAAAGAGCAAATAGTCGTTCAAATAATATATCACTTAATAATTAATAAATTATATAGCAAATATTACTGCAAAATTGATTGAAAAGAAAGTGATATAAATGTAGTACAGATTTTAGGAAATGAGTAATTGTTATCAAAGAATAGTTCAGTATGAGTTGCCCAATATGATATGAATATCATATAGATTTGAAAACTATTTTCATTTTTGACAGGTTAGTTAAAACCAAATCTTAGCGATCTGCTGAGTGATCTGCTCAACAACGAGCCTATTTACGACGTACCTGATCTGTTGCATGCTTGTTATGTTCCTACATCGCTCAATGAGTGAGAAAAAAGATGGTGACAAACCACGTAGGTTAAGAAAAGACTTCTCAATGTTTACAGTAGACAGGTTATCAAAGGATGTGATGAAAGGCCAGCGGTGTGAACGTTCAGGCTCAAATGTTGATTCACTGATCTCGAGGGTACTTATCTGCAGACAGTCAATGCAGGAGAATGCAGGTAAGAGAATCAAATAGTAGCTAAGAGACTTCAGCACGTAAGTTAATTATACACAACATATTAAGGAAAAGCTGATAAAATGATACTCTAGTTGAAAAAGAAAACGGTTGTCTTTGTACCCGCTAATTGATCCCCACAAGCCTAATATACAATCGACGTAACAAGCGCTTTCTGTTAATGCCCCGCCCCCCCCCCCCACTCAGTATTATTTATGGTACGCGTATGCTCGTTCCCTCCCTTCGAAAGCACCCCCTATCTAAGGTCGGCCAAAATTTCTGAACCCCCCATTTCGCGGGCTTTTCGCGGGCTTTTCCTGCCTTGGAGACCCCCCTAAATACGGAACACTGCTCAATGTACCCCCTATCTCAGGTGAGCTCTCATTCCAACCCCATATCTCAGGACAGACCCCCTCCCCCCCAGTGGCAGATGGTCATCAGCATTTTGGGAGTCCCTTTTTACTCCAAAAATCTCTGAAAGCAACAACCCCCCCCCAAAAAAGGGTCAGCATTTTGGGCTGTATTTTATTTTCCCAGAGGAGCCCCCCCCCCCCTCATCTCAGCTCAGGTAAGCTGTCATTACAATTCCAAGTACAATACCTTAGCCTTAGGAGAGATTTTTTTAATGTTAAAAAAAAAGGATCTCAGAACTCAAAGCCGTCATAAGAAATTTCTATATAAGGAATTTAAGAATATATATAAGCTTTGGTGCTATCAATGATAGTTTGTAAGCTATACCATTTTTAGAAATTATTCCTGGCGACTTTCTATAGATCTAGTTAGCCTGGTACGTACGGTAATTCGTGGTGTACATATTATACAAAACTGTATATCAGTCCAACACATTCACTTTCATGGGTGTAGGAAAATGAGTTAGAAAGTGTTAATTTCGCAAGCAAACTACCGGCCAAACTACTACCTGAATGTGAGACCCTGTGAGCCACAGATAGGCAGCCACAATATCCACAAAGATGAGACTCTGGGTCTTGCTCAAAGTCGTCGCAATTTTGACATTTTTGGCAGGTTCCACGACGCACACCACGATCCCGGGATTTGATCAATTTTTCTATGACTTTCAAGATATTTTATAACCCCCTTTTAAAATTTCTCAGGAGTCCAAAGAGAGAGAGAGGGAGAGAGAGAGAGAGAGAGAAAAAAAAAAACACACCCCCTTTTTAAAAAGAAATCTCCGGGTGAAAAGTCAAATACACCCCCCTTTTTTACAATTCACCGGAGATTTTGGGAACACGCATACGGTCCCTGCGACCTCCGAGTGGGGTTAATGCATGAGGAGCATTGTGGTGTATTTTAGCCAACACTGGACATTTTGGGCAAAGTCTATTTCAGAATGAAGATCCATTCAAGGTAAATGAGGCCAAGACAGTTGGTCTTGTGAACTTTCTGACTACTATTGTGAGAGGGTCTACGAGAACGAGTTTTCGTTCCGTGAATCGTCTGTAAAAATTAAACTAAGACATATATTATTTTTATCCTAAGTCGAAAGGACAAAAGAAAAATGAAATGTGCAATGTATGGAGGGACTGGAATAACAAAGCCCCGTAAGTTGTAAGGTCACTCATACCTCTTATTTTTACTTCTTGGTCATGTTGGTTTGAATCCTATCCGAAAGAGTACAAGAAAATGTTCGAATAAAAACACCACGTATAGAAGTTTAAATCGAAGCTAAAAATTACCCCAAATAAGATAATTTCACTAAAACGGGTATAAAGGTGGTTATTTAGTATAAAATAAATATGTGCATTTTCTCCCACACCACTAAATTACCTCATCCTGAATGGATTTATGCAGTCCTGAAAGGATGGGAAACACGCCACTGGACACATTCTTCAACCGCAGATAGTGTCTGTCTATGCTCACAGATGCTTCACCATGGGTTCCTTTGCCAAAGCGAATGAACAAACTACTGATCGAAGCACATTGTCCAATGAATGATGCTAACGTGTGAGCCACACAAGAGAGAGCCAAGTAGGGAGCAGACACCATGATCAACTGAACCTGCAAATGAATTTTGTAAAATATTTCTCATCTTTTCGCTTCCAAGAACGACCTTCATTTCAAATATCTTTTTTCCAATTCAAACCGTGAAAAATTTTAAACATGACCATGAAATCCTTGGCTACTAGTGTGCAGGTACATAGTCTATTTTGACGCTTTTAACGAAATTTGACACAGCCCTAACTTTGTCAGTCTCTCTGTCAAATAACGGCTACAGAACAGGGCCTATGGAGTGCAGTAGACCATGTAGACCATGCAGTCAATACTGTCTTACAGTTCAGAAACTCCGTTACACGATCATGACGATACAAATGACCAAGGTTAGTGCCTGCCAACCAATTGGCTATCTACTTCAAGGACAGATAGTTGCCACATAGGCTTTTTCATATTAGTTTTTATATTCAATTTTCAGGTAACTTGTTATTGTGGCAAGTATATAAATGGATTAAACTGACAATGGACTTTATATTTCTTGTTGGACTTTCTTTTCTTCGTTAATGAAAAGGAACATTATACATGTGATCACGATCAGTTGAAAACTTTATTTTCTTGTTATTATCTGGAAGGAGTCTCCTTAAATATAAATAAACTCTGCTACAACAGTTAATTATGAAACGTGAGCTAAGATCTTACATGTTTCGATTTTCTTTTAACGGAGTTGTTATTCTAAAATAATCATAACAATAATCGTGACAAACACTCTTAAAAAAGTTGGGCAAAAAAATGCCAAATTTTTAACCAACACTGGGCAACATACTGTCCACAGAACTTTTGGTTAAAATTTGCCCAACTGATGTTGGGCAATCCATTTACTATGTTGTTGGGCAAATTAAATTGCCCATCAGTTGGTGACCCATTAGATTTTACCCAACTCTACAATTGCCCAACTGTTGGTTATATTCTCAGTTGGGTAATTATTGCCCAACCAATCTTACCGAATAGGATTGCCCAACCCTCTATTTGTTCAGCTGTTTGGTAACAAATATCATGTGGTTGGGCAAATTCAGCTGCCCAATTTATTGTTTCCTTTTTCCTCCAACCTAGGTAAAAAAAAAATGAAATCTGCTTGTTACGTCCTTCTGGGTCTTAACCTAATCAATCCTAACCTATCCTATTTTAAGCTATCCTATCCTATATCTTAACCTATCCTATCCTAGTCCTATCCTATCCAGTTAGTGCAAACTAGTGCAAGCTCTTATATACCCCTTATATTTTTTTATGCATTCGGTGACAGTTAGAAATCGGGCCACCCCAAACCATACGCTACTAAAAATTCATGAATATTCATATAAGTGTTTTCCCCAATATTGGGTAAAAATATTTACCACAAGTTGGGCAAAAGCGAATTTCTAACCAACCATCAGTTACCCAACAAAATTTACCCAACTGGCAAAGGAAATGTGACAAAATTACACAACTACAGGGCAACAAGTACCCAACCCATAATTACCAAATACTGTTGGTAAATATATGCCCAATATTTAGGTAAAAAGTATTGACCAATATTGGTTACACCACTCGAGTGTCCAGTTGGTTAATAATAGCCAAGAATTGGGAATATTTTTAACCAACCAGCAGTTACCCAACTAAATTTACCCAACATTTTAAGAGTGAACCATTAAGAGCTAGTGTCTGAGAGATTTGAAAAAAAGTCGGAAGATGGGGGTCGGCGGATATCTTTTATATTTTTAAGGTGGGGTATATACAGGGTATAACTTACGAAAATGATGTTAAAATTTTCTGTTCATAATTCCATTCATAGTTATCCCTACCCCCTAAAAACAGCCCTTTCTGGTACCTATCAAGAATATGAATTTTGAAATTTAGTGCAATTTTCATTCAGAGAAAAAATGCAATTAGGATTATACCATTCGAACAAAACTTACAGGATTTTTCCTTCTATCCTTCTTCTTAAAATTTGTATAGACAATATTTAAAATAAAGTGTTGGATCATTCCATTATTACTATAGGGGTGATGCCAATTATCTCATTTTCAAGAAAATTTAAAAATGCCCATTTTGAGTCATTTTTGAGGTGGTGTATCTCAAATGTCCCAACTTTTGAAAAGTTGGTTTTGCCCATAGACAAATTGTCATTGGATGTGGGCCTAACCTAGGTCGATCCATTCCAGGTTTCAAATTCGTGGAGTGTCTTTTACTTTTTTGTCCCAAGCCGCTTGAAATAGGTCATTCCAGCGTAAAGCTGAAAAAAAATGTCGTTTATGAATGATTTGTATATTTCTTGTAAATTTATGAATATTCTACTGAAAAGCAATGGAACTACTGTAAAAAGGTCATTTTATCTTCGGAAAGGTTATTTACATGTTATTTCTTTACATTTGCTCAACTTTGTACATGTAAACATACCTAGAGTACTCAACATGCTCAATGGACGATCCAAGGGAAAGATGGTCCCATGAAGACCCTATGTATGAATTTTCATTCAAAGTAAAAGTGTATTTAGGATTATGCCATTCAAACAAAACTTGCCAGGATATCTCCTTCCATCCTTCTTTTTAAGATCAGTCTGTATAGACAATATCAAACATATACTGTTGGATCATTCCATTATTAATGTAGGGATGATGCCAATTTTCCCATTTTCAAGAAAATTGAAAAATGCCCCTTTTAGGTCATTTTTGAAGTAGTATATCTCAAATGGCCTAACTTTTTATAAGTTGGTTTTGCCATTACATGTGGGCCAAAGTTAGGTTTATCCATTCCAGGTTTCAAATCCATAGAGTGGCTTTAACTTTTTTTGTAACTACCCTCTTAATATAGGTCATTTCCGCGAAAAGCAGAAAAGGTGTCGTTTTCGATTGAGGTGTACATTTCTAGTGACTTTATGAATATTCATGCAATGGAACTGTTGTAAAAAAAAAAAAAAAAAAAAAAAAAAAAAAAAAAAATATATATATATATATATATATTATCGTCTGAAAGATAATGAAATGTTGCGGCTTCACATTCGCTCAACTTTGTACGTGTAAACGTACCTAGAGTACTCAATAGACGAACCCAAGGGAAAGATGGTCCCATGCATTTATAACAGAGAAGGTCATTTGGAAGGAATTGTGCAAAATATAAGAAATTATGTGTATTAGTCCCTTTCAGTATTTTGGGTAATGGACTAAGCTAGAGACATTCGAATAAATTGGGAGGTCAAAATATTAGGAATATTAGGATAGGAAAACAAAATTCTTCTTCATTTTCTCAGTAGTTTGTATAAACCTGAAAAAAAAAATCGGAAAATCGAGTTTGATTGAAAATGTTTCTGGAATTACTTAGTTATTATCATTTTATTTAGAATCATTAGAGAATCCCTTCACTTGTTTATCCTATCATTGGTTATGTAAATTTGGCATGAGTTTATAACTGAAATCCTGCTATCGTCAAAAGAATATTCTTTTTTACAATGACTTCCTCCCCCCCCCTTTTTTCGAGTTTAATCAAAACCATATTGTTAATGTTACAGAATCTAAGCTGCATATTTGGTATCGTTTCAAAGTCTATAACATTTTCTCTGAAAAAAAACAACAACAAATTCACTGATTTTGGGATGTTCATAGCAGTACTGCTGAATACTGGGAAAAATCGGAAGTTAGATGGTTCAGTATGCATTGCTATTCTCAAAGGAGGACCCTGATTATTGACTCTTGTTTCACTTTTTTTCTTTAGCATGGCTGTTGCTTGAATGATTTACGTTTTCAATATGAAACATGCACGATAATTAGATTAAGAATTTTCCCTAGGCTTTTATATTGTTTATTTTTGTTTGATTGTGCCCATCCCCTTTAAATTAGACGTTTATTCTAAATTCTTATTTTTTCCCCTAATCACTGTAGACAAAATAATTAGAAAGTTGTGGCTTTTAACGCAGTTTCATGAATCTCAATGACAAATTATGCGTCTTAACATGATTACAGATGAAAAGAATTGAAAATAGTATACACATAAACCCTGCATTGCATTATGTACACTCAAGAAGTCTAGATGTACATTTAAAGAGTGTTTTTCATTCAAAATGCGCATAGAGTAAAAATACATCATTCCATTTGGGATAACATACAATGAGTTATCTATCATCTAATCGGATAATTTCTTTTGTGTGTGTGACATGACAATATTTATTATATGTTCAATCAAGAAAAATCGTTTAAATTGACAAATTTATGTTGGGTAAAAAACTTTGAAATATCGTTATTTTTCACAACCTATTATTCTGAGTAAATCACAGTTTTATGTTTTATTGCGCCATACATGTGTGTGTAATATCCAAATTTCAAATGTATATTAATAGGATTTATAACTTCAAACTCGAAATGAAACTGACATCACTTGAAAAGTCTTTATCAGGTATTACATATTAGGTCAAAAAATTAAAAATCGTGATTTTCGACATTCTTTCAAGTTTTGAGCCAAAAATGGCATTTTTAGGCAAAAATACGCGTGGCATCCGCCTGTACCTTAATCCTTAGTATTTTTGCAAGAGTTTAAGCACGGATGCCAAGCATTACCCAAAAATGCCGTCCAAAGTAAAAAAATCATCTTTGCTGGTCTACTATAAAAGTACTTATTTTAGGACAGACATGTTGTTCATGCGTGGCATGATAATTAAATTTCGATTTTCATAAAACTTGAATGATGAAAAAGAAGGCGATTGAAATCATCCAAGCAAGTCTAAGGTTAGGCCTGGTTGGTCATTTGGTCCCATACTTTTAATTAATAAACATTGTGGAGTTATGAACATAAACTGACATCAAATGTATCATTCTATTTCATAACTGGTCCCATTAAAGCTCGATCAGATATAGTAAAATATAGAGTGCGTATAAAAAAGTTACACTTTTGACAAATCTGTCAAAATTACATTTCAAAATATATAGAAGATTTTTTCATGTGACATGTCGATATATGCCAAATAGTCTCATCTATCAAGTGCCACTAACAAAACAAATTTTCGTTCACGCTTGGGCGAATACTGACTGCTTTTGTCCAGAGTGTGAAATTGACTTGCGCCAAATTGAAAGAAGAGGGAAGAGCAGTCCGAATAAGTACTCCCATTCAAATAATTTGCTCTTTGCTCCCCAAGCGTGAACAAGAATTTGCTTTGATAGTTGCACTTGATAGAAGAGACTATTGGGCATCTATCGACATGAAAAACCTTCTATATATTTTGAAATGTAATTGTGACAGATTTTTCAAAAGTGTAACGTTTGTTTAATATGCATTGCAGATGTGGCGGGTAATGGGCCTTTTTACCTCTTTCAGTGTGTGTAGCTGAACTTCTTCAAGGAGGGTCAAGATATCCAGCGACCCTGTCTGGACTAAGACAACCTCACCAACTTCAGAACAGAGGCGGATGGTCAAACGCATATCACCTTGGAGGTATACCATTGGTAAGTCTGCCGGAGGTCCATGGTCTTGTCTCTGTATAAAAATGATAGAATGATATCTGTTACCATATTGTTTCTGATTTCAAAACAAACATACACACCAGTTTACACTAAGTCTCAATCTTTTTTTGTAGCGTGATTGTTGCTGAGGTGTGAAAGTGAATGACTTCTTTACTTCTAATGTGTTGGATTTTATGATAGCAGTTGGGAGCGAGAGATAATTATTAAGCCACACCTGCTTCGATAAAACGTATTGCATGAATATGATAGTTAACTGCACCCTCATATACCCATACCCAGGGTGACCAGGTATGGATTTGTCTATAACTGTTCATAGGTCCTGACTTTGAAGAGCAACAGATGACTTGGACGACCCAATGGCAAGATTTATGCCGGTAAATTAGCGAACTGGAAGACATTGTCAAAACCAAAGTCCATATCGACGCCATTGTTCTTATATGAAGTCATATAAATTTCCATTATTTTATCAATTAGGACAATCAATGCAAATCGGAGTAAAATCTTACATAAGAATAAAAATTGTATGCCTGGCATAAGATTGCAAAAAAGCCCAGACTTTAGTCAAGACTGAATTTTCTTTTCCCTTTTTCACATCACATTATACAGCGCATGAAGTATCTAAAATTCGCGAGCACTGATTTCGACACCTCCCAAAATTCTTCTTCCCTTAACTGTTTCATATGTTTTAAGTATAATACACTCTTTATCATACATGTACATGTATATCAATTTCAGATTTTGAGACATACTCACTAACATCCAACAAGCAAACAGCAGTTCTACTCTTACTTTTCAGATATCATATACAGCAAAAGGTAAGCGAATATACATTCACATTTTACCAATAAGTGTATTACCTCCTCATTTCTTTGGGCAACAAGAATGCTGCATCTACTTGGACATAACCTGTCTATAGATGATAGCTGCATCATAAGTTCAGTCGGTGAATCAGGAGACAGAACCTGCAAACGTTCGATCTGTTAAAAAAACAACAACAAAACAAAAGTAGTTAAGAAATCTAAAACTTGACTACAGCAGTTCCTATAAGGAATCACAGATGTAACTCCGTTTTTATTTCTACTTACTTCAATTAGGTAATATACTGTAAAGTGATTTAAGGCAATAATCCCAAAAGTTACATATATTTTTGCATTTTGAGGGGTTCTACATTAAAATAAGAATGATTACCTTATTTTTTGGTACCGTATATGATTATAAGGAATTGATTGGTAAAAGGTTCTGGAAAATATGTATTCACCTAATACGGACAGACAATATACATGAATACATATATATATTACAAAATGTTCACAGGAACAAAGTTCCGACGAAATGTAGTGTTAAAGATATGTAGAAAATAAAGTTCACAACATCGTATAGAATACACATTAAGTCAACCCAGGGTAGATAACGATTCCTGTCTATATCAAAGGCATCCGAGACGTTTTGGTTTGTTGTCAACCCAGAGTAGTTTTTATGGCTCCCAACCTCCCTTCCATTTCCCGTCTTTTCACTCTTCCTCTTTGTTTTCCTAGAAACCTATAGTGGCATACCGTGATTTTTTTTTTTTTACTTTCGCCACTATTTATCCAATTATTATAATTTTGTTTGACCAAAATTGTTTTACATATTTAAATCTTTGGGGCATGCATCATACAAGCATTGCTTTCTTAGCAAGCCCCCTCCGTTTCATTGTATATGTTAGGTCAATAATGATCCGTTTGTGTAAATTATTTTTTATACTCTTCTTAGTACTCTTTATCTTTGTATGTCAGTTTGATATACTAAACTTATTAGATTGTTTTATGTTTAATCATTTGATCGATGTGTATCATGTATAATTATTTTGAAACGGAAAATAAATCAAATCAAATCAAATCAAATGGCCATTTAGTGAACCCAGGGTAGATAACAGTCCCTAATGTCTATATCACAGGCATCCTAGACGTTTTAGTTTGTCAACATAGAGTAGTTTTTGTGGCTATTTAGTCAACCCAGGGTAGACATGGTAGATAACAATTCCAACCGTTTATATCACACGTGTCTCAGATGTTTTAATTTGTTGTCAACCCAGACTCGTATTGGTGGATGCCTGTGATACAGACAGTAGGAATTGTCATCTATTCTGGGTTGACTTAATGGACACAAAGACAACTATAGGTTGACAAACTAAAGTGTCTAGGATGATTGTGATATAGGCCGTTTTGATTCTTATCTACCCTGGATGGTTTAAATGGCCACAAATACTATTATGGGTTAACAATAAATTAAAACATCTGGGACACCTGTGATATAAAGAGTTGGAAGTAATATTTACCCTGGGTTGACTAAATGGCCAGAAACATAGTTTACGTAAAATGTTTAAGTTCCCTAACCGACCCGGGGTTGGTCTACCCGGGGGGGGGGGGGGGGGGGGGCCTTTCCCTGGTAGACTCTCATGTGGGTATTCTCATTGCTGCATATATATATATGCAGCAATTAGGCCTATGGCCGAAAATTTGAAAACTTCTGAGTTTAACGGAATTTTTTATCTACATGTACTTGTTAACTACTCATATATATATATATATATATATATATATATATATTTAAGTGTAAGGAAATAACGTATACAACAGCTTTGACAACTCTAGGGGAAATAAATACAATGTGAAAGGAATGAGAGAGTAATGGTTGCGTAGATTGAATCAAAGTTGCCCAGAGCTGCCCTTCCTTTTTGAAATTTTTGCAAAGGTTGAAAAAATGTCTCCGCCGGGAACTGAACCCCGGTCGTTGGCTTAAAACTCCAATGCCTTAGCCACTAGACCACGGAGACGGGCCAGTGGACTGCTTTGGGGAACTTTGATTTAAGCCACGCAACCATTATTCTCTCATTCCTTTCAAATTATATATATATATATATATATATATATATATATATATATATATATACATATATTTGTATGTGTGTGCGTGTGAGTGTGTGTGTGTGTGTACCTTAGATAACGTGTTCTGATCTAGCCTTCGAATGAATCCTTTCACATCGTCACTACTTTTGACGTCGATTGCCAACTGTTTGATGTTGGAGCACGTGCCAATACAGCTCACCAGCAGATCTGTTGATGATTCTTCAGGTGAATAAGCAGAAATGTGAACTCCCCTAACCTACATATAATAGGGAATCATTGATTATGAAGGATTTAGAATATTTTTTGACTTGCAATAAGATCAATGCAAAATTCTGTACTTTGTTCTAGAAAGCAGAACTATGAACGTCATGTTTGTTAAAACGGTATGATATAATTATATCTATGGTCAATTTATGTACAATTAAAATGTTAAGAGGTGTTCGATAGACAACAGATTTTAAATCAAACCTTAATATGTGACACTCAAGAAAGAAACTTTTAGAGAAAAGTGCCAATTCAACTAAAGCTTAGTCAGATCACGCATTCAAAATTCGGTCCGAGGCAAATATGATATGTTTGAGGGAAATATCATTTATCCTTTAAAGAAATGTATTATAAGTATGATATAAAGTGTAAGTTGTGACACCAGCATAATTTCTTGAAGCACTTTAAATTTTTCTTGAGATATTGAGGTTTTAACGTGAGTTTCCATTTTGACACACACTAATATATCTTGGCTCTGATTGCAGATGTGCAATATATTATGTAACCCTTTTTTATGTTTTGCTTTGTTTCTGCTTTTGTTTTGTTCACGAGGTACCTTGTCCAAGGATTCTTGATGCAAAGATACAGCCATGGTAACTGCTTGACAGGCCGGTCCCTTCACCACCAACTGCCCATGCTTGACTTGTATTACATCGTAAGGTTGTTCATCCTCTGTGCTCACGAGGCAGAATTCATCTAAGTTTGGAAACCGGCCTATTGCTGATCCTAACTTGTCATCAAATGATGTTGACGAATTGTTGCATCTTATCTGAAGTTTTCTGATCTGTAAAAGTTAATGTGAATTATGAGGACTTCCCAGTTGATCGGAGTTTCGCTTGATCAAATGTTAGTGAGATTGAAAATTTTCGGAGATGTCGATTTTGCAGACAGTCTGGTATGTATGGCCACTATTTGGAAGGCTCACAAGACCGATGGATTCAACGGTTAACCATTAGCTATCTTTTCTGTTTATAACTATATGAATGCAAGGAATCTAAGTCTGCTTATACCAAGCACCAGGAAATTTGGCCTTCTTCATAGGTTCTGTTTGGGTTTCACTATTCGCTTTGAATGTGTTACTAAGAAAATCAGTCTGTTTGATTGGTGTTTAATAGCTCCCACACCGACATCCTTACTTGAAATGATGCCCGTATAAGAACCACAATTCTATAGGAATAACGTAGAAAAAAACCCACACACACCATGTACATGATTAGAATTTGCGCCATGTCCCTAAAGTCCGATTTACATCTTAAACGCTGTATTTTCTTTAATTGTTCCTGTAATATGAACAAAGTGACCATTTGGTTAAAAAAAATCCTTTTAATAGTAAGCAAGAGATACCTTGCCAACGATATCTTCGTGAAGCGCAGTCAAGGCCAATCCAGCGTCAGATGCTGTACAGGAATTCAAGGTTACAGCTTGGAGGTTTTCAGACATCTCGGTGAGGTTTGTGAGCCTGCTTTCAATAGCCTTTGTCATCTGGCCGTCCGAAAATTCTAGCGACTTTATCTAAGGCCAGTTGGAACAAAGAAAATTCTCATTACTCTTATACAACGATTACCAATTTCAGAACGAATTTATATATATTCATGTATATCGCTGAAAGAAAGAAAATCGACATTCAAGCCTCTAGAATAGAGCGGTGGGCATGAAAACGAAAAAGGGCATTAAAGATTAATAATACCCTACGTCAAACGTAATCTGCAAGATTAAATAGTAAGGACAAAATAATTCATTGGTACTTAGAACGTCGAGAATATTCAATCAATATTGTAATCGTTCTTCTCGGCAGGGGAATGGTAACTGCATTTCCTTTTCCATGCAATGATAAAAAGGAACACCAAAGAGTGCAGATTTGGTGAAAAAAAACCTAATTACTACTTGGAAATATGAAATGATATTAGCATTAAGCATACCCTGCCTAGTACCCCCTTGTCCAGTCTTTCTAGTAGTGACAATACTGCTGGTGACAAGGGAGTCACAGCTTCGTTTCCATGTTTCAACAAAAGGACGGCCTCATCAGCGGTGCCCTTTGCAACGACCAACGATATCGTGTAGACATTTACAAATGCCTCGAGAACTGACGCAGTGTGATATGCGATGTCATCTGTCAACTGGGGCACCAACAAGTCAACATGCTGAATCTAAATCGAAAAGATGTTAAGGTTAAGGCATCATTTATGAATATACAGAATGTACCATTTATTCCATCGACTGATATCCAAATTCTCATGTAATACTTTGCAAGTTTGTTATACATCATTTAGTGTTCCACAACTTTCCATAAACTATGTTGCATTCGTCTGGAGTTTGAATATCACATGCCATCAATAAAACAATATCATACATGTATTTTTAAAGTTTAAAATACTTCAAATCATAATTACTAACTTCAGACATACCTCTTTCCTACTACCGTGGCTTAGTCCAGCTAAAACGGGAAGTAGCTGGCCTGATACACATTTAAGCTTGACACTGTGTGGTAGCACCCTCAACATTTCTCTTTCACTGCATTTGTCTTCAGTAACTGTCAGCGACAGATCGATAACGCTGGAGAACATTCTCATTGTCTTTGCTAACTTGTGGGCCAAGTCTGAGGGCAAATCTGATGAGCTCACATCTATTTGCAATACCTAGATATACGATACCAATGATAATTTTGGTTTTAAAAAGCCGTCTAGTGTCGATCCGACTGAATTATGTACTTAATGTTTATTTCTTTAAAATGTGAGATAAAGCAGAAAGACATGCACAAAAGATAATGCATACACCTGAAAAAAGGGAAAGAAAACTGGTTACCTTATCAAGCAAGGTCTGAGGTAATTCGGCTATGATTGGCAGCAATTCCTTTGAAACAGGATTCCACGACATAGAGCTGCTAGATATCTTCAGTATGGATCTCTGAAACCCCTTATCGGCAGGACTATACACAGTCAGGTTGTTAAGGCGCCGACATTGCCCGACAGAACATGAGAGATTGCTAATAGTTGAAGGAGACAGTTCTCCAGCTGATATCTGCATGTCCAATACCTGGCCCACATGTGATATGTATCGAAAAGGTACACAAAATGATTAAATGATATTTAATTGGCATGCTGCACACATTTGTGTGTATGCGTGTGGGTGTAAAAGGTGTGTGCGTGTGTGTGTGTGTGTGTGTGTGTGAAGAAAAAGCCCAACTTCTGAAAGTAAACTGAATTTAGATCTATCTTCACATTCTGTGTAGCCCAATTTACCTAATAATGGGCCACTTGCAACACTTGTGGAATATGTGACTATGTATTGGAACTTGTATTTGAAAAAATAATAACCATCAGCAAAGTAGATAGATTATACTGACACTGTGTTCTAAACATCCTTTAAGTCGCGTTTCTCATATATACATGTATACATATAATGTATATATAAGCAACAATTTATACCTCCTTCTTAATCACTTTAAAAAAATGACACGTAGACAACACCGAAACCCATTAGTGATCAAACAACCACATTTCTTACCTGACATTTTTGAGGGATAAACATGCAATTAAGAATACATTATAGAGTGGGTTTGACCACATTTTGGTCACGCTGATGCCTTATTAGTTATAATGATCGGAAATATAATCTCTTTACCGTATACAAGACATTGGGATGAAGATTCGATAGGATACTGTGCACATTCGTTGGAGATTGGACAGTGAGTACGTAGTCTTTCAAGGTCAACAGTTTCTCTTCACCCTTGAAAGTGGAAGAAGATATGTCCAATTCGTTGATACAGGAGCACCTCCCTATGAGGGACGCTAGATTTCCTATTCCATCAGCTGATCGTTGTTCCATGTTGATCTTTAGTTGTATCACCTAACGTTGGACGATAGTTCAAACATTGGAACAGATTAGACATTTGTCCTAAACTACAGGATTTTCAGGGCTTAAGGCTCGTTAGAAAGAGTTGCTATTTGCCCTTATTGATCATCAGTCAAGGTCACTCAAGCCGTCCAACTGTATATTTCATGGATAATTATGTTGTTTTATATTGGGACACTAACATCAATCGTATTAAAAAAAAAAAAAGACTCATGCTGCGTAACGGCTTCAGTTTCGAAAAGTAATAAATACTTATCGTCAGAGTAAGAGTAGCTGTTGCACATGAGGCGTCTTTCAGATTGCGTTATTACCACTAATCAAGCCAATAAAGGCAAAATAGTGCATGCGCTTGTAACTCGACGCAAGGGTTAAACTGTTCACTTTGCATTCATTTTTGTTCGTTGCCACTCTTTTATTGTGTGTCAAACTCCGTGCGAGTCAGTGGCGCAGTCCTACATTAGCAAAATGAAGTCTCGAGCGCCATGGGCATAACTGATTGCAAAGATTACTAGTTTAATAGAAATCCCGTTATTCCAGCTAAACACCTTTTAAGGTAATCTTTTTTTTTTTTTTAATAATCAGTCCGTTTTGTCCGTGGGTGTATATATACATATTTTACAATATTTTCAAACAATGTTTTTGTTTTTTCTACATACTTTGGACAGTGTGTCGTGATGTAGCCTCTGCATTATAGCACGCACGTCATCTCCATCAGCGTCTACAAATAGCTTGGTGATGTTGACGCAACGACCTATGCTGCATTCAAGGTCCTCTATGGTTCTGTCATTCATACGAGGAACACGTATCTGCAGTTCAGTGACCTATATAAATATATTAGAGACGTGAAGAAAAATATACCTATTCAATGTATCGATTTCATCTCCATTTTTTTAACAAACTGCAGCTAACCTTAAAGGTAATGTTAAGTTTTGGTACTCCCTCAAAAACTTTTTGTCATAATTCTTGGATTATTGTTGATAAATAGCAAGATACTAGCAATACTAAGATGTTGTGAAGAATTCACCTCCTAAAGTGAAATATTTTACAAATGACAGGTAAAAACTAATTCATATACCGGGGGAGGGGAGGGGGGGGGGTATTTCATAAAGCTGTTCGTAAAGTTACGCATGACTTTACGAATGACTTAAATATGACAAGCCAAATGGGATGCTCAATCATTTTTAACTGCCTCAACTAAAGTTGAACTGAGCAGATGTAGATTAGCATTATTATTACAACAAACATTTTTAATGCAAAGTATACTTTTGCCATAATTTAATTGAGGTTATTGGAAATACGGTCACACTATGATAAAACATCAGTAAAAACTTTTGGCATCCTATCTGGCATTTCATATTCAGGTCGTCCGTAAAGTTATGCGTAACTTTACGAACAGCTTTGTGAAACACCCTCTGGACAGGGATGTACACTCCCAACAACGACACCGTGCAATATACACTATAACACCTGCAAAAGCCTATGAGGATATGTGTATTTCACACAGAGTGACACATATGCTATGTCTCCAAGCAGGGATTTCCC
This sequence comes from Heliocidaris tuberculata, assembly GCA_025618425.1. Lineage (NCBI taxonomy): Eukaryota > Metazoa > Echinodermata > Echinoidea > Camarodonta > Echinometridae > Heliocidaris > Heliocidaris tuberculata. The sequence goes on along the minus strand of CM046845.1, from coordinate 10,579,873 downwards.
TGCTCCATGCGAATCCCTGAGACTGTTGCGTGGGGAGCCATCGGGGTGGAAAGGTCCTATCGTAGGGCACTATGTTACCTTGATCTAGCGTTCCTTACACTAAAATTAATCGGAAATCATTGATGACATACCTCGTACAAACCTCTTTTGATACAAGGAGAACAACATGAGACTATAATGAACACGTATCTTTCTAATTTCCTTTTTGCTACTAAAACTGTCCATGAACTTTAAAGGCCAAGTCCACACTAATATCAAGTTGATTTGAATAAATAGAGTAAAATTAAACAAGCATAACAGTGAAAATTTCACTGAAATCGGATGTATAATAAGAAAGTTACGGCATTTTGAAGTTTTGTATTATTTCATGAAACAGTGATATGCATGACATGGGCGGAATATGCAAATGAGTGAACCGATGATGTCACACTCACTTTTGCTTATGTATTTTATTATATGAAATTTCAAATATTTCAATTTTTATGGATGTGATAATAAAGAATATCTCCCTTGTATCAAAATAAGTTACAATAATGATGATTTTACATGTTCCATAAGGAGTCAAACCATGTTTTACATTATTGAAGCAAAAAATGAAAATTATTAAATATTTGATATAATAAAATATATATTTCATATATATGCAAATGAGTAAACCGATGATGTCACACACTCACTTTTCTTTATATATTTTATTATATGAAATATCAAATATTTTAATTTTTTGCTTCAATAATGTAAAACATGGTTTGACTCCTTATGGAACATGTAAAATCATCATTATTGTAACTTATTTTGATACAAGGGAGAGATTCTTTATTATCACATCCATAAAAATTGAAATATTTGAAATTTCATATAATAAAATACATAAGGAAAAGTGAGTGTGTGACATCATCGGTTCACTCATTTGCATACCGTCCATGTCATGCATATCACTGTTTCATGAAATAATGCAAAACTTCAAAATGCCGTAACTTTCTTATTTAACATCCGATTTCAATAAAATTTTCACAGTTATGCTTGTTTAATTTTACTCTATTTATTCAAATCAACTTGATATCAGTGTGGAATTGGCTTTTAATTTGAACAAACAGGTAAACGAATGGAATTAAAAAATTAAAGGTGTCAGCCTTGTTAATAGTATCCTGGCCAGCTCCTCGAAACCGTCACAAATCCAAGTTCGTGGACATCCTAGAGAAACGCGTGTTGTAAAACCAGCGTTTCTAAGGCATGAGAACGTACTTACACTTGTGACGGTTTCGAGGAGCTGGCCCATGCACAACAAATAAAGGGAAAATGACAGCTTACTTTTAACGATTAGTTTTCTGAACATGCTATTGCATGGAAATTCCATAACATTTACAATAGCATGAATCATGATGGCTGATAATATCACGCCTTTATGAAATTTAGAGGCATTATATTTGACATCATTGAATGGGGGCGCGAAGGTCGAGGGTTCAAGCCCCGATGTCTCATGTCTTTGGGCAATACTTTATCTACATCTGCCACTATCGATCAAGGTGCATTGAACGCTCACCTGATTTATTACCAGGTTTACTTATTGAATGCACTGTGTGCTGATAACCATGATAACGGTGTACGGAGCTAAAGCCGGAGTAATGATTTCTCAATGCCCTCAGAAGCGCACGGAAACGGTATGGGCTATCATATAAATGTGACATGAGACAAGGAAGGATAATCATTAATCTAATAGTTGGTTAGCCTTCTCTGCATACCCTTTCCAGTGTCCTCTCGTGGAATCCCGCAACGACTTTCTGGAAGACCTCAGTCAGAGGATTTATGTGAAGAACACCGTCGTGTAGCATTAGACGAGTATTCTCCCCTGCTGATTCATCGATGTGAACATCTACATCAATCAAGTTGGCGCAAATCCCATTAAACGATGCCATCTTGTCAGCAACATTCAACGGTAATGTGCCTGTGCTTGTCTGAATGTTCCATATCTGTGAAATTTACATGAACTACTTGGTGTAAAAAATCAAATATTTGATCATCTTGATCAATACTAACTTATAGAGGTGTCGTAAAAAGTAGAGGTGACGTAGAGTAGATGCTGCGAAGTGCGACCGGTAGCGGGTGTGTGGCTGGTCCATCGTTTGCATTGCAGAATCACTTTAAAATACATGGCATCATGATACATCACATATCACACACACACACACACAGGGTACATTACCTGTGTGTGTGATATGTGATAATTATGATGCCATGTATTCCAAAGTGATTTTGCAATGCAAACGATGGACCGGCCGCACACCGGCTACCGGCCGCACTTCGCAGCATCTACTCTAGTCGAGTGGTTAAAAAAACTTAAATGGAAGTGCGAAGATCGTGGGTTCGATCCACGTTACGGCACTTATGCCCTTGAGGAAGGCATTTTATCTACATTGCTCTTTTATCGTACGTTTAATAAATAGTGTTTGGCATATTAATACGTGTGTGAGTATGTTTCTTTAATATATACATATATATATATATATATATATATATATATATAAAACACGATAAAAACTATTTTCGAAAAATTAACTCAAGGCAATTTCAATAGTCCTGTCTGTCACCTTTAGAAATAATATATAAGATTTATAGGGCGCCAAATCCACTTGATGATCAAGTGCTCAAGGCGCAACTTGTGCAAAAGATGACAGTAAACAAAAGTGCAATCAATTATAGGCCAAATTAAACAGATACTTTTTAAGATTGTTTTTGAAGACTTCACCAGAACTGCTATTTCTAATCCATTGAGGGAGAGTATTCCATATTGACGGCCCAGCATGAGCGAAGGTTCGCTCCCCCCACTTTGTATTAAGCCTAGGAATAGCAAGTAAGCCAGAATTTTGAGAACGTAGTAGTCTAGAGGGAATGTAATCCTTGATCAAGGCAATGTTGTACTGTGGAGCAGAGCCATGTATACAGTAAAATAATAATAACAAAAGAATCTTGAAAACAATACGTTCTTCTACGGGCAACCAATGAAGTGCTTTGAGAACTGGTGTGATGTGACTGTGCTTGTTGGAGAGGGTCACGACACGAGCAGCGGCATTCTGTATTTTTTGTAATTTTGTAAAGTAGGTTGTGCGAACATTACAATGGCGTATTACGTAATCCGAACCTGATTTCTATGGGCAGTACAATAGGCCTTTGAAATTGCCCTTGAGTTTATTTTTCGAAAGTAGTTTTTATCGTATTTTATATATATATATATATATATATATATATATATATATATATACAGTGCGTCCCAGAAAAAACGAAACCCTAAAACAAAGGGTTATTGTGACCATACTATGTGCTCTATGACAATAATTATCTATTTTCCATAAACTAGAAGTATTATGCTTTTAAATGGTACCTTGATGGCATCCATCCGTACATGCTTTAACGAGCAGCAGCATCATTTTGAAAAAAACATGTAAAAACTCAATTGTGCCCGATTTGGGTGAAACCGCGAAAACGTGAGGATCACATGCGAACATGGCCCAAATGTAACATGACTTTTAAGACACTATGAGAAGACTGTTTTCATGTGTTTCTTTCAGTAATGAGGGTAAGGATGATGCCCTCAACATGAAATAAAGGGTGATCAATGTTTTGTCGATGTTGGTGGTAAAGAAAGCCCTTTTTTTTAATTGGGAATGAAAAACTCTTTTTTGCATTTTTCTGAACTGAAGTTTCTTTTTACCTGGAAGTGGACAGAAAGGTGATATTTTTAATAAAAGTAAAGTCAGTGGCAATTTCAATTATCATCAAAAGGAAATACAAGGTAGAAAGGGCACACAGGGCAGAAAAAATATCAAGATTATGGCAATTTCCCACCTCAGGAGGGGCACCTTTTCCATCTCACGAAGGGCAATTTCCATCTTTTTGAGGGGTATTTATTGATTTTGGAAATTTTTGGGGCGTATGCCCTTGCCACCACTGGAAATTGGTACTGACCCGTGTTTTATGAATTTCTGATTGAATGCATGCCATCACAAGGGAATTTTACGTACATATCTCTTAAACTGAGTTTTTACATGTCATTTTCAAAATGCTGCTGCTCGTTAAAGCATTTACTGATGCAAGCCATCAAGGTATCATTCAAAAGCATAATACTTATAGTTTATGGGAAATAGATAATTATTGTCATAGACCACATAGTGTGGTCACAATAACCCTTTGTTTTAGGGTTGTTGTTTTTTCTTGGACGCACTTTATAATATATATATATATATATATATATATATATATATATATATATATATACTAGGTGTTACAAAAAACATTTCCCACTTTTGATCCTTAATAGTTCAAAAACTATATATCAGATAACAATGACATTGAAATGAGCAATAGCTGAATAGTGTACAATTTTGTTGGAGGTAATTTAAAAATGAAAGCATAAATCAGTTTCATTAAATTCAAGATTAATTTTGAAGTTAGGGTTCAGATTTTGCTCTATTTCCAACCCTCTGTACAAAACTTTAACTTTGCACAGGGGTCAATTGGTGTGTGTGGGAGTGTGTGGTTAACACCCAGGCAATGGTCCTGGACAATGGCCAGGGTTTGAATGCTTTATTATTTATTCATGAGGAATTCCACTAGCTGTCTGGGTGTTAACCACACACTCCCATACACACCAATTGACCCCTGTTAAAAGTTAAAGTTTTGTACAGAGGGTTGAAATTAGAGGAAAATCTGAACCCTAACTTCAAAATTAATCTTGAATTTAATGAAACTGATTTATGCTTTCATTTTTAAATTACCTCCAACAAAATTGTACACTATTCAGCTATTGCTCATATCAATGATAGTGTTATCTGATATATAGTTTTTGAACTATTAAAATTAAAAGCGGGAAATGTTTTTTGTAACACCTAGTATATATATGTATATATATATATATATATATATATATATATATATATATATATACATGTATATATATATATATCTATATATAAAGAAAGTGTTCTGCGTCGGTTTTGGTAAAATACAAATAGAAAAGACAAATATAAATCAAAAAACCGTAGAGATGTCAATTATCCGATATTTCGGGCATAGCCCTTTGTCAAGGAATGACAAATTTATTAAGCGTCAACATGATCAAAACAAAAAGCAAATAAAAGACGCGCAAAATGGTCGCGTAGAAACAAGATGTAAGAACGCCCCAGAAGTGACGTAACAATACATCAAGAGAAGAATAATGAAGAAGAGCTAAGAGAGAGAGAGAGAGAGAGAGAGAGAGAGAGCGAGAGAACCAACCAAGCGGAATTAATGTTTCTCTCCGCTCATTTCCCATCACGTAATTTTCTTTCTTTTCTTTTCTTTTTCTTTTTCTTGTCCCTATCTCTTTTCTATTTCCCTCTCTTTCCCCCCTCTTCCTTCTTTTTCTTTTCTTTTTTCTTTTTCATTCTCTCTTCTTTTTTTTTCTCTCATCCTCTTTCCCTTTCCTCTTTCCTCTTTTCCTCTTTCCTCTTTTCCTCTTTATTTATTTATTTATTTTTTATATTTCTCTCTCTCTCTCTCTCTCTCTCTCTCTTAGCTCTTCTTCGTTATTCTTCTGTTGATGTATTGTTATGTCACTTCTGGGGCGTTCTTACATCTTGTTTCTACGCGACCATTTTGCGCGTCTTTTATTTGCTTTTTGTTTTGATCATGTTGACGCTTAATAAATTTGTCATTCCTTGACAAAGGGCTATGCCCGAAATATCGGATAATTGACATCTCTACGGTTTTTTGATTTATATTTGTATTTTCTATTTGTATATATATATATATATATATATATATATATATATATATATATACATGTATATACATGCATATAGTAAAATGATCGGACTTGCAAAGTTAAGGAACAAAACAAGATAGGAATGAAAAAGTCTGTATACGATGAAAAGATTCAAATTTTCGTCCATAGTCCTTCATCAGGGGGAAAAAAAAAATATATATATATATATATATATGCAGCAATGGAAATACCCACATGAGTGTCTAACCGGGGTAGCCTCCTCCATCGCCCCCCCCCCCCTCCCCGGGTTGACCAGCCCCGGGTCGATTAGGGAAATATCCCAACTGCCTATATCACAATCATCCTAGACAATTTAGTTTATTTTCAACCCAGAGTTGTGTTTGTGTCCATTAAGTCAACCCAGGATAGATAACAATTCCTACTGTCTATATCACAGGCATCCACAAATACGAGTCTGGGTTGACAACAAATTAAAACATCTGAGACACGTGTGATATAAACATTTGGAATTGTTATCTACCCTGGGTTGACTAAATAGCCACAAAAACTACTCTTGGTTGACAAACTAAAACGTCTAGGATGCCTGTCATATAGACAGTAGGAATTGTTATCTACCTTGGGTTGACTAAATGGCCATAAAAACTACTCTGGATTGACAACAAACTAAAACGTCTAGGATGCATGTGATATAGACAATAAGAATTGTTATCTACCCTGGGTTGACTTAATGGACACAAAGACAACTCTGGGTTGACAATAAAGTAAAGTGTCTAGGGTGATTGTGGTATAGGCAGTTGGGATTCTTATCTACCCTGGGTGGACTAAATGGCCACAAATACTACTCTGGATAGACAATAAATTAAAAAATCTGGGACACCTGTGATATAAATAGCTGGAAGTGTTATCTACCCTGGGTTGACTAAATGGCCAGAAACATACGTAAATTTCCCCAATCGACCCAGGGTTGGTCTCCCCGGCGGGGGGGGGGGGGGGGGGGGGGGGGGGGGGGGGGGTAGACTCTCATGTGGGTATTTCCATTGCTGCATATAATATTATATATATTTATATATTTATTGCACATGGAATTCAAAGATTTTGTAGTAGAAGAATTAAAAATTATTTGGGACAAGTTTGAAATTATTTCTTCAGGAAATACTCCTTTACATTTTACGTTAGTTTTTCACTCTCTGAAAAATCACAATACAACAACCCATCCGTCATCGAACCTGCCATCCACATCTTTTGCTACCCATAAGTATGAATAATTCATAACACTTTTCAAAAAGCCAAACATAATTCAAATTTAAACAAGATGAAAATATGTAATAAATCTTAGTCAAAAAAGAAAAAAAATAGTAGTAATGACAATCTATTAATTAAGTGAATATTTTACAAACTTCGGTAGATACGTGTCGTTCAATTTGTTTTATTATTCATCCGATATGTATGTGTCTAATGACCATTTTCACGTTTTTTATATTCCTTTTCCATGTGAATATTATCATGTTTATGTAATTTTAAATTACACTGATGTTATACTTATAATTAATACTTTTGGGGATTCATGAAGAGAAATTGGTCAGAAGTTTCATGATATTCAGTTGACTCTATAAAATTTTAATTCTTTTCTTACTTAGTGCAAAAAACGACAAAAATCAACCAAACAAAAACAAAACAAACAAGAAACATTACACAAACCGATGTGCCTGAATGTACTTCCGGTTTGAGGGAGAGAACTAATTTTTTTTCTTCAACTTTCTTCAGCATGGATACGGACAGGTTTCGAATGTAGATGCAATATTTACATATACATGTACTTGGTATGTGACTTTAATATCAAGTTCACATCGATGACAAATAAAGGTCATACCCTTGCACGTGCATTCGCATGCAATCCAGTTAGAACATACAGCAGTTCGTCTGAAGGATTGGTCAACACCAACTCCCCTTTTCCAAGGCCATACATCTTTGCAGCAGCCTCGTGATCAGATCCTTTGGCGATGATGATATGGAATTCATCAAGGCTTCTGCAGTAACCTAATGCCAATGCCACATCGTTGCCAGCGCCTTCGGGTAACGAATGAAGATGGATTCGTAGAGTTTTTACCTGAAATATGGTGTAAAGAGTTAAACTACCTTGTGGAAAATTGTCTTTGGAAATTATGAAATCATGTGATGAAGAACAAAAGTGTATTGATCATGAGCAAATTCTTAGAACAGGACCAAAAAACATATTTAAAAGGAAGGTCGAGTTCTGGGAAAGGTGAAAAAATAATTTGTGAGCTTTCTCATTCCTTTTATGTCAGTTTGGAAGAACATCATAGAAGAAATGTCCCCTGAAAGGGATTTCTCTACAAATTCCGTTAAATTCGAAATATGAATAAAAGCTGAAGTGTTCGGGCCGAACATTCATGCCATATCTGTGTGCAGTCCCATATACCCATTTCTGCGTGTGGTGCGGGTGCTTTTGAGCGAGTTTGGGTTGATTTCTTATCATTTTGATGATTCCAAAACCTCACACTATACACCAATCCTTATTTAGACATGATCAACCTTTCCCAATTGCTTTCACACAGTTTATTTCACAATATAATCGCATGACCAGAACTCAACTTTATCTTTAAATATCCCTAATATCTATTTACACCTCCAACTCCGAACTGAGCCTGATTCCTCGGTAAAACGTACCAATGTAATATGAAGAAATTAAGGAGGAACTAATTTGCCCATATTCCCAATATTTCAAATTCAGATTGTCTCTTTCCATATTCTAATTAATCCCGCTCGCTAATCCTTAGCAAAAAAATACCTTATATCAAATAATCCTACTTTGAAGTAAAATCATGATCATAATGATAATGGCTTCTTATATCTGTCATGTTGTGACGCTCATGGTGCTTCGACGTTAATATTGTCCCGGTTATCATGGTTATAGACGAGCCGCTAAAATAACTAGGGCTCAAGCATAATAGGTAACCATTTACACCTACGCAGATCAATGTCTTGCCAAAGGACATTAGTCCCAGGCTGGGATTCGAACCCCGTACCCTGTGATCCACAGTCAGGAGACTTATCCTCTAGACAACGTCACATCTAATAACACAATTGATGTAGATGAATCTTTAACAACTGGACTTATAATCGGTTGCCAGCTTTAATGTTACAATTTCTAGTTTCATACCTGTGCCAGAAGATCCGGATGTAGTTCGTTCATCAGGGCGCTTATGTTCCCCCCTTCGTCAACAGTGATGTTGAGCTCATTGACGTTTGAGCACTTCATAGTGAACGACGGCATCACATTTGTTCCTTCTCCACAAAAGTTGATGCCATTGATGTGCACGCTCCATACCTGTTTAGAGAGCACTTCAAATTTTCATTTACACATTCAGTATATGACTACTGACAGGAAACGAATAATGCACCGGGTATCACATTTAACATTTAGATGCACTCTTCCTTCATTTCCCCCAAAAATGTCTCAACGAAATTGATATGATATTTCAAAAGAATTCGACTTCAGCACTTTCAATACTCATTTAGAATATTTTAAAAAAGTCCTACAATTAGTTTTTACTTCACGTTCATTTTGAATATCGTATGGGTTAAAATAGGAAATATCTCGGCAATATTAATCAAAGCAAAATGATAAAATGCTATTATCAGCCAATAGTTCTTTAAAATTATAAAAGAAATTAAATCGAAAGGAAATGGAGATTTCTTTTTCTTTTCATGATAAATAGATAATTGAAATAAATACTTTCGCACGGAATACACGAAGTGATTCTCACCTTTTGTAAAATTATAGCCTCGTTGAGACCTGCAAACACATGGAGCATTTCCTGTGATGCAGACTTCATCACCAGACATCCGTCCCTCAAGGTCATCATCTTTCCTGTCTTTTCCTCCACAAGAAGCTCACTGAGATTGGGTAGATCTTCAATGCTAGAAGCCAGTTTGTACGCGACGGCCATTTTCAGCTTTGGAGTTGAGATGTGAAGTCGATTGATCTGCGGAATGAGAGGAGTTGTAGGACATTTTCATGCTGCTGATCGTCATTGTAGACATGTATACCCTTTTTAAAATGTAATTTCTCATTAAAATATTCAACTGAAAAATAAAAGTACCAATATTGGAAACTTCCATCCAAATTCCGCTTTGTATGCTATGGTCATATATAACCAATGTAGAAATTATGAAAATCGCGATTTGTCCCCAAGATTGTGCTCACGGGCTGACCACATCAAATGCAAAAGATATACATCACGGGCACGGTATATTTTGTTGAGTTTCTCATCTATTAATTATCAAAAAGAAATGTTTCATGTTATTGACGGAGCTATATTGCATCCAATGTGGTCGCCTTTTTTTCTTTCGATGAATCAACTAACATTAATTTAAAAAAAAAGCTCTGTGTAATAAAATTTACCTTCAAAAGTTTTCTACAAACCTGCTGCTTTGAAGTGTCTGGAAGTTTCTTAAGACCAACTGCCGTGTAGACTGTAGGGGCCTGCAAAATCATTGCACCGTCGCCAATGCATCTCCGAACTAGATCCAAAGTCCCACTTGAGAGATCAGTAGACTCTGAAGAGCAGTCAAGAAGAATCCGGTACTTCTCTTTGTCAGACACGCTCGATGCTCCTAGTATTGTCTTCAGCACCTTAACGCATACACTATCCTTAGTGCCGGCTGCAAATCGAAGAAGATTTTCATAGTCCGCAAGACTCTTCTGGATTTTCTTGAACGAAATGTCTAATGCCGAATTCTTAAGTTTGATAGGCCACTTTTCCTTGGTTGCCAGATACTTCCCAGCTGTGTGCTCCTGTGCAAGTTTGTGATAGAACTCAACAGTTGTCACTTTGGTTGGACCTTCCGCTGTCACGTGTTTCAGAGCAGTCGTTGTTCTGGAAATGACTCCAAGCTGTATTCCTGCCTCATAAGCTTCGGGTACGTCTTTGAAGTCATCCGGGGTAAAAACGAGCTTATTCTTGTCTGTCAGGAGGCCAGAGAGGGCAACTTTACCAAGTCCAATGATTGTCCTATGAAACAAGTCGTCACTTAGCTCCCTACCCCTGTTCTTCAAATGATGTCTGAAAAATGTGTTCACGTTGTCGAAGAGGGCGGTCTGGGTTGTGATCCCATCTAATAGATTCTCACTCCACAGGTGGCACACCATCATTGCGAAGAAGGGAATCGACGTAAGTTCCCTGATTACTTCATTATTGTGTAGATACGCTTTTAAACTGTTGCTTTTTCTGTCATTGTTGTAGAAGAATTTGTCGATGTAGGTTGCAACATTCTCAGGTGTGAAGCCCTCAATCTCCATCTTTGCGTATACCAAGGGGAGATCGCCTTGATCAAAATCCTGCTCCAGATGTGGACGAGCCGTGACTAGTATTCTGCAGTTTCTCAGTGATTTGTTTTGCAGTGCTCGAACGAGACTATTACTAGGCTTCCTTTCCTCTTCCTTGACGGTTCCTGCATATTCATCTACGCCATCCATGATGATATGGCATATCTCTTGGTTCTTGTTGATGAATTCTTCGATTGATTCTGGAGTAAGGCCTTCCACATCATCCAAAAGCTGCGATGTAATGGCTTCTCCCAGAGACATCATCTGATCAACATTTCGCAACTTGAGGACAAACAGAAGGGGTAGATCTTGAAGAGGCGATCCTTGCATGTTCATGATCCAGTCGTAGGCTAACTTAGCGACGGCAGTTGTCTTGCCTTTACCAGCTGGAGCCAGGAGGAGGATTCGATCCGGTTTCATGCCATCAACCTCTGCCGAGAAGATGTCATGCACAGATCCTTTTAGAACAACCCGTTTGAGTTCGTTTCCTTCCCGATCTCTCTTCACCATTGTGACGATCGTGTAGATACCCTGGACATCGGACGTGTGCTCTTTATCCCATGGCCTCAACTGTATCTTGCACGTTGACTTTTTGTACCTGTCCATAAGTTTCTTACGGCAGCCATGTACAGTTAGGTTATCCGTGATGGGTAAGGAATAAACATCTGAAAAAGAAAATCATGAATTAGAAATTACTTCAGATATACAAATAAGCACACCGATACTTTCTAGACACGTTGTTCAGAAGAATGAAAAGAAAAATCACATACCTTAAAAAACTAGAGGCATATGCCATGCAAAAGTAGATAAGAGGAAAATACTTGAGTAAGATTCACTCTTTAAAACAAAAGATGTTACTAGTTATCTGATTCTTTTTATTCTCACGCTCTAATAAGAACAAACATGTCTCTAATTGTTCGCCAATAGGAGTTTCAAAAGTGGCGTCTCTCTTAAACATTTTGAGCTAACAAGAAACATGTTGTTTAAACCACAGTGCTCTTTGACCGGAGAACTCTTCATTCTTCTAACCTTCCAGTCGAATCCCACGAGAGGAAATAAAGAGATACGTCGATGTAGGATTTTCTTTTACAAGACATGGAAAAAGTAGACAGTGCGAAGACAAGAAATTATTCTTGTAGCACACTTTTCTTAGAAAGGAACAAAAATCCCATGAGAACAATATCTTACCCCAGCATATTAAGGGTAAAGCATCGTTCCCAACCAAACGATTACCCACGTCAACAATATGTCACGTCACGCTACGAAATGGCTTTACTAACTCATTTATTTGCCATTTAGAGCGATGCCTTTTTCATACCAAAACGTGTCCGTTTAACCTCCACAAGGTGCACAACTAAAACTTAAATTCCCTTAACCCCTGGAAAAATAAATATGTCGAAACATTACTACCTTCAGGCGTCGTTGCCGATTCGGGGAGTAAGTCGGCCAATCGGGCCATTCCTGAAACGACAAGAGATTTCTTGAGGATAGCTTGTTGATCTCTTGGAATGGTCTTGTCTTTCCAGTCGTAAAGCATATCCAGAGTACCCTTGTATGTCACTCTGCCCTCTATTCGGTTAGTCGTCATGTATCTCTGTATCGCCGCTTGCTTGAAGCCGAGGTTTCTCGCCAAATCTTCTGCATGCTCCTCCGTCCGAATATCTTCAGCCAAGTGTGCCAAAAATTCTTCATCCACTCCGACTTCTTCTATCTTAGTTTCACTGAGGTCTGTGTAGATTGGAAGAAAACGTCAAATGAAGCAGGGACGTAGACATGTTCAAAAATAGGGCAGGGATGATGTGGAAATTCGTTACTCTCCTCCTTTGTTGTGTGTGTGTTCGCGAGTGAGAAGATGGACCCGAGAGGCCACGTAAACTGTAAACTTGTGATTATTTTCCTATGACAAAATACCCAGCGAAAGTGTTTGGTGTTGTTTTTCCAACTGTATGTAATTTACATGTCGAGGGCTTAGACCTCTATAGATGTAGATCAATTGACGCTTCGAAAACCTGCAATGAGCTGATTAAATATACCCATCATGAAACCGTATATCATGTCTTTACTGCTGATTTGAGTCTAAAACACATCATTTGGGATAACAAGATAACCACTAACTACAAACACCTACAGTGCGTCCCAGAAAAAAAAAAAGTTGAACAAAGTCTCCCCAAATTAATATTTCGAAATATTTGTAGGAAATTTTGATACCTGTGCACGTACGTTCGCGACTCTATTTTCCTGCTTGGAACTATTTTGAATGTTGTTGTTTATTATCATCTGCGTTCAGTGATTGGTGTTATGATTAATTACACCTTTTCTTTTTTGTAATTATTATTTCAATGGACTTGTTGTTTATGCCCTTAATAAATTCTGGATATAAGTGTTTTCCCCTCTCTCTTTATTGGTCGTACATATGATATATCTATTTTGGTGAGGTCAATCAACCGGTCCTGTGAGTCGCGGCAACACTGACACGAACACCTAACACGGCAATCATCTTTAATTAGCAAAAAAATCCGTCCAAAAACTCCTTAAATTTCAGTTCCGTTTGCAAACGGTTGAACAAATCAAGATGCTTGATAATGAATAAATCAAGTCCTTCATTCACGCCATGTCATATCTCATAATAATAATTTATGCATCAATAATACTAGAGTCTATTACATGGATTATTTTCCTCCTATAATTTATTGCAGTTTAATCTTAGTATGATATGGATACTAGGATACATGTATTACGCGCTTGTTACAAAATTCATTTATCTTATGCGTACATTTTGACAGAAAAAGCAGGTTGAATTAAAGGCTTCTTTTTTTTCCCCTTTCCTTTCTCCGTGTGCATATCATACTATCATCTTGTCTTTTTTCACCTTTCCTTGTGTTTTCTTTTGTTTTCATCATTCTATCGTCTACGATTTTTTTTACTTTTTCCTTGTTATACCTTGTTTTATCGTTCTATCACTTCATTTTCTATTTTTTTTTATCATTCTTTCATTTTCTCTATCTATCTTTCATTACACTTTTTTCTTTGTTTTCATGATTATATCGTCTTTTCTTTCTTTACAGTTCTTATATTTTTCTTTGTTTTTATCATTCTATCATTTTCTCTTTCTATTATTAAGTTTTTCTTTGTTTTCATCATTCTATCTTTTATCTCTCTATCTTTCCTTGTTTTCTTTTGTTTTTCTTCGTTTTTATCATTCTATAAATTCCTCTTTCTGTCTTTTCTGATGTTTCTTTCTTTTCATCATTCTGTCATGCAGCGATGGCCTGCACTTATAGGAAAATCAAGGAAAATTACCCGCGCAACACACACACACTCACTTCCGGTTGAAGTACGCTTTAGGATCACTTTAGCTTTGACACTTCACGTTAGAACGGTCTTACTAAGATTACCAACCGTTCCTCAAGACCACCTTCCCGAGGTGGTCTTCTGGAGCGCTCTAGAAGAACGCTTCCTGGACCCCTTTCACACTCACTTCGTTAGAGCAGTCTAACTAAGAACCAATCATCAGGAGCGGTTCTGAGGTACAATCTAACTTAGATCCAACGTAACAGTAGGTCTATCTCTGTCAATTTCTATCGGTATAGGTCTACTGGGTACTTACCAGCAGTTGTAATGCACAGGAAAAGCAATATCTCTTGTTAAAAACACAAACTTTCCAAATTCCACTGAAAAATAGAGGTCATGCCTACTCACTGCATGGGCCTAACTTAAATCTCAGATCAAGAGTCTTAATCTAAGGAAGATGCTCGCTATTCCAGTAAATTGTTGATTCAACATCAAAGTAATAAAGTTAAACAATAACACAATTGTTGCAATTCCTCCTCCGAACATGCCGGAAGGATCTTAAAATTTGGAGCTGTCGCTACATTGTCCCCAAATGTACCGTTCCACTGAATAAAAAGTAACACGAGCTGGAACTACCGGCAGAAATTACTGTACCGTATACGTGAATACAATTTACGGCTATATGCGTTAGCTAGCTAGCTACATATAGTCTAGGCCTATATGCATGTTTTGTACAGCGATGCGCGTATTAGCTGTACGCGCTATAGCTGCACGTACGTCCATGGGCGGTATTCTGAAAACTGTTTATCTCCACAGTGATTTGGTAAGTTTGTTGAGGCTTGATAGAATCTGAGCTGCCTGGCCTTACATGCTATGTAATATGGTGTAAAAATGAAGCCCAGGAAAAAAAAAAAGCACTTCAAAATCATCATGTGCTTCACAAAAGTAAATATATGCAAGTGACCGGAAATGCCAGGCTCATTTCCCCCCATTGACTCAGTGTTAGACTAAAGCGTATGGCCATACGCTTTCGTAAATGGGAGTACTCAGTCATAGATATCTTAATAATAGCATTATATATTTGAAAACCTTTCTATGCCTGATTATTAATTTATCATTCTGAACATCATTATACAAGACAGATATCAAAATTCAACAATTTATTAAATTAAGCCTCCACAAAGTTACCTAATCCCTTTAAGATAAAATTTGTATTCTGAAAAATTGTTTTAACTTTTGTTGTAACTTTTGTTGTATCTTTGTTCAATCTGCGCATGATCCTAATTTACATATGCACGCTGAAGATAATATCATGAGATAATTGGTATTCTGAAAATTATTTTATATTTTGTTGTATCTTATCTTCCATGGTATAATTACAACAAAACTTACAACAGCTTCTAGCTGTTGTATCTCACGATCTCGGCAATTTTTCTAGCTGAGAATCAGACAGTACATGCTCGCATAGCAAGATGGAGACTGTGTGTGATTCAAAATCTCATAGAGAAGACATTTTGAAGAAATTACAGGTGGAATTCGATGATTTTACATCAATATGTGACTTGATTCGAGCAAAAGAGGGTGAGCCATATCATGTTAATTAGTTGCAGTCATGATTGCAGTCCAATAGTGCATGGCGCATTATAAAACGCGTAATTGAATAACTACGCCCGAAATTGATATACGCGCAACGCCAATCCTTATGTTCGACATAAGGGGTGATCCTATTGGTTAACCTGCCTATATAAAATCCATCTTATCTTGATTGGTTAGAAGTTTAGAAATTTAGAAGTTTATTATGACTCAACGACCCACATGGGGTATGGGAGTATAATACAAAGTAAGTACAAAATTGAAATATAATTACAAACAAATAAACAAATATATATACATTATATATATATATATATATATATATATATATATATATAATTGTGAGAAATGAAAATGAGAGAATAATGGTTGCGTAGCTTAAATCAAAGTTCCCCAGAGCTGTCCTCCCTTTTTGAATTTTTGCAAAGGTTGAAAAAACGTCTCCGCCGGGAATCGAACCCGGGTCGTTGGCTTAGAACGCCAATGCCTTAACCACTATATATATATATATATATATATATATATATATATATATACATATATATATATATACAATATATCAGAATACAAATAAAAACAGTATGGAGAATAATGCAGGCACTGCCTGAAATTGTAAACATAAAATTGTTAAAATATTAAAAAAGAAATAATCACGATATAATGACATAGTACAGTAATGTCGGATATCTAACGAAAAAAAAGGACATTATTTCTCTACAAAACCTCGAAACATTGGACAGAGTCCTTTTTTTTTACTGGAATTAAACAATTCATTGAATTTAAATGTGTTAGGGTATTTCCAATAATACCTCTTGAGGAACTGTTTACGTTTGATCTCAAAGGAAGGACATATAAACAAATAGTGAAATTCATCACCGATATCATTTGTAGAACAATGAGTACATAAACGTTCAGCTCTCGGAATCTGGTTGTAACGCCCAATCACTATTGGGAGTTTGTGATTGAGACATCGAAGTGTGCAGAAAGTTCTTCTATTATTTTCGTTAAGGTGAATCAAGTACTTTTCAAAACATAATCTCTGTTTGAAAATTCTATAAATAGTACATTGCTGGTTTAACTCAAACATCACTGTGCCACTCCTGCTCACTTACATCTTGAAGCTTTTGGTTTACAATGCTTTTAAAATTTGATAAAGCCAGATTGATGGCTTGATTTTTCCACAAGTCAGAAAGACATAAATTATCAAGAATATTCTTCACTTTGAGAATCCAAGACATTTGATTATTTCCTTTCGAAAACATGGAAAATTCAAAATTATACATGATGTTTGATAACTTAGATGATTTTCCATTTAGGAGACGATACAAAAACATTAGCATTCGACTGGCAAATTTTTTTTCTAGTTTGTAGCGACCAAGTTCACCTAAACCATGCAGTTGGGAGTCCTTTTGTTTAAACCAAGCATTTCTTTACAGAACTTTAAATAGAACGTTTCAAGTTGGATTAGATTTTCAAAACCCCAAATCTCACTTCCATATAACAATATAGGCAAAATCAACTGATCAAATAACTCCAGCTGGATGTCTATTGGTAGACAAAGAGATTCAGTTTTTCTCTTCATAGAATACATAGCTCTTCGTGCTTGGATTACTTGTTTGTTAATAGCTTTTTAAAAACTATTATTATAGTTAAAAGTTGTTCCTAAATAGACATACTCATCACAAACATTTATTGGTTCATTATCAAAATAAAAATTAGGAATGTTCCTGACTTTTCCTCGAGAAAAAATAACAACTTTCGTCTTGGAAGTATTTACAGTAAGATGCCACATTTGGCAATAATTAGAAAGAGCATTAAGTCCTATTTGGAGGTCATTCGCATTTTCAGCAAGTAAAATAGTGTCATCAGCATACAGAAGAGTAAATAAGTTTAGATATAATTCAATATCATTCTCATAGAAACAATCATGGATTGACAAAGAAATAGAGCTCAAGCCATTATATCTCCCTCGTAAAAAAAGATTCAAAGTCATTTAGGTACAGTGCAAATAAAATGGGAGACAAATTTTCACCTTGTCTCACTCCTACATTACTACGAAAAAAATCAGATTTCTGACCATCATATGATATGCAAGATTTAGCATTCTCATACATTTGAATTATTACACGCAACAATTTACCATTAATCCCATGGTTAAGTAACTTCATCGAAAGCGAACTTCGATCGACTAAGTAAAACGCCTTTTTGTAATCCACAAAAGCACAATATATTTTTTCTTCTTCTTTAAATGCCAATCAATGATTGCATGCAATGAGAAAATGTGATCCATCGTAGAATAACCTGATCGAAAACCAGCCTGTACTTTACTTAATAGATCATAAGATTCGATGAACAAAGTAATGCGTTCATTCAGAATATAGCAGTAAATAGCTTTCCAATACAACTTAAGAGAGTGATCATCCAACTAGAGGGTATGATACCTGTATCGAACACTATATTAAACAATTTAGTAACTATTTTCAAGAGATTTAGAACTATTCTTTAACAATTCATTTAATATCATATCGTCTCCAGGAGCCTTGTTATTTTTAAGACGTTTAAGTTGTTGTATCACTTCAGATTCTTCAATTTGTCGATTCAATTCATCGTTCATACCAGTGTTACATGAATTAAAATTAAAAACATCATGCTGATCAGTTTCACAAGAAGACTGATTGTTCAAAGTTTTGAAGTGCTCATAGAAATCATCTATTGATATGTGGGAAAAAACCTTGGATCCCTTGACATTTCTATTAATAATATTCCAGTAATCTTTAGGATTTTTACTTTTCAAATTCCTTATATTTTTGTGTAAGACCCCGTTTACAGTGGCGGGCCGGCCCGAGGCCCGCCTACATTGCAGTACTCGGCCCCGCATTTTCTTGCGTTTACACTGCCTTGTCGAGGCGGCCCGGGAGTGAAATTTCAATTTGAATCCATTGTTGTTGGTCATGTGATCCAAATTGAATCTGTCAGTGCAAACACCAAGAGATTCAAGTTCCTTTCTTGCATTGAAAATAGAATCGTTCATAAAATGCAAACCAGTTTCGTCTTGATTTTCATCTTCAATAGTAATGAAATCTTCAAGAGTACCAGTCCTAGAATTGAAATCACCTACCATTAACAAAGGAATATCATACTTGGCTTGGAGATTTATGCAATCATTAATAATAGTATCAAACATGCCACTTTCGTAATATTTCGAACCTTCGTGCGGTATGTAAACTGCTCCAAGCAAAGCTGAAAAACCAGGTAAAACAAGTTTTATCCATAAAACTGAATCTGACTCTGTTTCGTCCAATACCTCATAGCAACTTACTCTCTCTTAACCCTGTCTTTCACTGTCACTATGTCTATTTCTCTCATCTCTCTCTCTCTCTCTCTCTCTCTCTCACTCTTTCAAATTCTTTTGCGCTCTCGTGTGAATCGTTTGTTTTATGCTACGGTTTTTTTTTTTACTGATTCGCGGAGAAAGATTCTTTGTAAGTGAGAAGTATTAATGGCAGAAAACGTGCGTAGATAAACGATCATTATTTTTCATAATTAGATTAGTTCGATGGTTATAGATATTTTGCTATACTAAGCACGACTTTATTAGGCAATTCTACTTAGGTAAAAATAGTTTAGAAGAAAAATAAAAATATTAGCCATCATGGTATTCGTTGCGATCATCGATCATTAGCCATTATCTATAGCAACATCTAAGGATTGAACTTTCTTTTCAGGAGTCTATAATCCCCCACCCTACCATCTCCCCGTTCTTAGAAAATGGGGCACATTGATGGACCATTATCCGAAACACCGGATTAGGGTACATAAAATTATAGGACTTTTCCTTTCATCAGGACTCTATTCCCCACCCCCTCCTCCAGCTAATGTCACCACCGCTATTATTTGATTTGATTTGATTTGATTTATTACCACCAACAACATTTAAGTACAATACATTTTTTTATACAATGATGTTTACATATAAAGTAAGAAAAGCATTGGTTGGTAAAGGGGGCCAGATAATAGCACATGTGCTAGTCGAGCCTGACCCACAACAGAAAAAAACAAACAAGTATTTTGGTAAAGTTCAGTTATTACCAAAATTAAAAATAATAATAGTTAACAATGAAGTACAAAAAGTAGAAAGTAATGATGTTAAATACATTTCTTGTACATATACAGACTATTTGCATGAATGTTTTCATTCATGATTTACTCAGCAAGTGTGTCGTAACAGAATTCCGAAACCTGCTTCTAGACCTGGTTAATCTGATTTTAATAGGTAATCTATTCCAAAATTCATTACCAATGAAAGACAATGAAAATTGACCTTGCGTCGTTCTGAATTTTGGTAGACGCAATTGTCCACTTTCCTTTTGTCTTGTGGAGTACCTATGCTGTATAATGTCACAGTAATTTACTAAAGTATGAGGCAAGTTGTTATTATACAAATCAAACATGAAAGTAGAAATTGACAAATCATGCAAATCATATACATTAAGGATTCGCAAACTTTGGAACAAAGGAGTCGTATGAGTTCTCCATTCACTGAATGTTATGGCGCGGACCGCCATTTTCTGTGAATACAATATGCTTCTTAGGCTAGTCTTATAAGTGCTTCCCCACACTTCTATTCCGTAAGTAATGTGTGGTTGTATAAAGGCTTTATATAGCAGTATTAAAGTGCGCCTGGGTACAAAATGTCTCAACCTAAATAACACTCCAACTTTCTTTCTTATGCACTGATTTACAAAACGAATATGCTTATTCCAAGACAGATGTTTATCAATGTTGATTCCAACGAAAGTGGCAACATCAACTTCTTTGATTTCCTCACCAGCTATTTTCAGTTTACCATTCATACCTATTTTTTTCCTCTTGCTACTTATTAGCATGAAATTAGTTTTCATCGAGTTTATTGTAAGTTTATTGGCTATGCACCAGTTTCGTATCTTCTGTATGTTGTTATTCACTTCATCTGCATCAATTTCGACCTGGTCAGCTGGAAAAGTATGGAAAAGGTTCGAATCGTCGGCAAACAACCGAAAATTGAAATACTCAGTTACTGAAGGCAAATCATTTATGTAGATCAAAAATAAAGTTGGCCCTAGAACTGATCCTTGTGGAACACCACATTTTATCTCCTTCTTTTTGGATAATGTTTGACCACATTGAACAAACTGAAATCTGTTACTAAGATAGTTTTTTAACAATTCTAGTGGTAACCCTCGAATGCCGTAATTGGAGAGTTTACCTACAAGTATATCATGATTAATGGTGTCGAAAGCTTTCTTAAAATCAATAAAAACACCAAGGGTAACTTTCCCGTCATCTATAGACTTCAAAGTTGCATTTATCAAATTGATTAATGACAATTTGGTACTATATTTCTTCCGAAACCCATACTGGTGGTAATAGAAAGCATCATTTGTTTCTAAAAACTGTATTAATCTGATATTTATTAATTTTTCAAATATTTTACCTAAGACAGGTAGGACCGATATGGGTCTATAGTTACCTGGATCCTCTCTCGAGCCTTTTTATTTGTGCAATATTATATAAACGCATTGATGTTGTTATGATATAGAGCTTTAGATCATCTCCCCTCATCATCATGCTGGTCCCCACCCCAACCATGCACCCCTACCGCTTTCTCAGTCTACCCCTCTCACCAGGCTGTTACTCTCTCACTCATTCACCTTCTTTTGTGTTCTCGTGTTGAATCGTTTCTTGTTTGATTCTATGTTTGTTTTGCTTGATTCTTATCAAAAATCCATCTCCAATATTTCTCTGAAAAAATAAAGACGCTAAAATGTAGTAAGGGAATCAGTTATGAATCCCTCGACCTCTCTCCACTCATGTTTAATTTATTCACCTCATATTCAAAATAATATCTACGATCTGCCTCACTAACTAGGCCTAATGCAAATAAGAAACTACTGAATATTGAACTTAGCAGTAATATTTTTTCTTGCGAGATAAGAGGGCGCGGGGAAAATGTAAGTTAAAGTATCAAGTAGAATGTAGAAAAACATGCGGAGATCAATGAGCATTATTTTTCGTTAGATCAGATCCTCCCATCATAATGTTTGCTTACCCCTGCTCTGTCATTCCATCCCCCTTACTCTTTCTTTCTCAACTCTCCCCTCTCTCACATTCTCTCTCTCCGATTTCGATTTCGATATTCGGGACGGATTGACCAATTTGATCACGTGACCAAACTCATTAAAATACAAAATCTCATGATTATGGGGCCCTCCCAGCTCGGATGTATGACATTTGCTCCGGCGACAATTGCTCTGCGACAATTGCTCCTAAAATACGACATTTACTCCGCGACAATTGCTCTGCGACAATTGCTCCTGCGACAATTGCTCCTGCGACAATTGCTCCATCGACATTTGCTCCGATCGAGCGACAATTGCTCCGCGACAACTGCTCCGTCGATAAAAATGAATATACGCGACAATGGCTCCTGCGACAATTGCTCCGTCGACATTTGCTCCGATGGAGCTACAATTCCTCCGCTACATTAGTAGGGGTGGGGAATGAACGAAATATTTTGCCAAAAATTACCACTTCTTGCTTTAAAAGAAGTCTTATTTTGCGGTCAAAATACACTCTGGACTTATAAGATATTTAAATGGTATATTTGGTCACCTCATTGCCAAATATTATATACTTCGCTGTTGCAAATGTTTGCTGTCCAAAACCACCCTGTTTCTAAACATTACGAGCGAGCGAAGCGAGCAAGGAAAACACACTCTTTTGGTGACAAAGTATCATTTCGTCATCAAAATACACCACAGGCCTATAGCCTTTCTAAAATTATATATTTGTCCGCCTCCCGTTGCCTGCCCAATTTGTTTGCCTTCCCAGTAAGTTTCACTCTAGATTTTCATTGAGCGCAGCGAGGGGCGAAAAATATATAAAGTACACTAGATGATTTATAATTTACACCGATACTTGCAGAATTCGAGGATATAGTATCACACGGAATATGATCAGGGTGTGATGATAGGAATAGGCTAATGGTCACCATGGTCACAGGCGGCTATCTCCTGAAAATTCATCTATTTTAGGTCGACTTGCCGCTCGAATCCTTCCAGTTAAATAACTGTCCCTTTATGAGTTAAAGAATTTAGCATAAATATTGGATAGAGAGACAAGATGTAAACCTACTCCCTTTCTTAAAAATACTAACATAACCGGCATTGGTTAAGGTAGTGAAATCAAGTGAGCGAAGCGAGCGACGCTTTGAATTCAATTCAATTCAGTTTTATTCAATTCAGCTTTATTCAATTCCATATATTCCAGTATCATTAACATGCTAACAATTTAATATAGTATAGTGTGCTTAGACATAATCATTAAAATTGCATGCAATTATTGAAACATTAAAAGACTGACAATAAAAATAGGAATTTGGTTGTAGTATAAAACAGAGTGATATAGTCCAGAGTATAAAATTTGTATTTGTTGTTGTTGTTGTTGTTTTTTTTTTTTAGCATACGGGCTGGAAGATTAAAAATATATGTTTTTTTACGTATCTCAGTCATGCAATTCGTTGTTTTCACAGTGCTGAAACAAGATTGTTGTATTCAATAAAAATCATTTATGAAACCCTGAAAAAATAATTTAAACATATCAAAAGTTAATAGTTTGGCTACAAAGAATTAATAAATACGTAAGATTCATCATGAATCTCAAAATTGTCGAGGAGCAAATGTCGCATATTCATTTCTATGGACGGAGCAATAATCGATTTTTTGGAGCAAATGTCGGCGGAGAAATTGTCGCAGGAGCATTATTGTTGCATACATTCATTTTTATCGACGGAGCAGTTGTCGCGGAGCAATTGTCGCTCGATCGGAGCAAATGTCGATGGAGCAATTGTCGCAGGAGCAATTGTCGCAGGAGAAATAGTCGCAGGAGCAAATATCATCGGAGTAATTATCGCGGGTGCAATTGTCGTCGGAGCAATTATCGCAGGAGCAATTGTCGCGGAGCAATTGTCGCGGAGTAAATGTCGTATTTTTAGGAGCATTTGTCGCAGGAGCAAATGTCGCCGGAGCAAATGTCATACATCCTAAGATTCATCATGAATCTCAAAATTGTCGAGGAGCAAATGTCGCATATTCATTTCTATGGACGAAGCAATAATCGATTTTTTGGAGCAAATGTCGGCGGAGAAATTGTCGCAGGAGCATTATTGTTGCATATATTCATTTTTATCGACGGAGCAGTTTTCGCGGAGCAATTGTCGCTCAATCGGAGCAAATGTCGACGGAGCAATTGTCGTATATATTCATTTTGATCGACGGAGCAGTTGTCGCGGAGCAATTGTCACTCGATCGGAGCAAATGTCGATGGAGTAATTGTCGCAGGACCAATTGTCGCAGGAGCAATAGTCGCAGGAGCAAATATCATCGGAGTAATTATCGCGGGAGCAATTGTCGTCGGAGCAATTATCGCAGGAGCAATTATCTCGGAACAATTGTTGCGGAGCAACTGTCGTATTTTTAGGAGCATTTGTCGCAGGAGCAATTGTCGCCGGAGCAAATGTCGGTCCCCCCCCCCCCCCAGCTCACCGACAAAACATAGAAATGCATACTGTTGGGAAATGTAGAAAGGCAACTGGAAGAGAGAAAGAAAATGAATGCAATACAACAGGTACTATACATGTAGATAGCAAAGAACATGGAAAAGAACAAACAAAGAAACACGTAAGGAAATAGAGAAAATTGAGAAATACATAAGGAAGGATAAAAAGATAATAAATAAGAAGGGGTATAAACACACATCAACGACATAATGATAAAGGGAGATAAGAAAATACAAAGAAATCTACAAAGAAAAGGAGAGAAGGAAAATAGACAGAGTATAGGAGAGATGGAAAGAAAAAAAACAACAAAGAAAATGAAATGCATAAGCAAAGAAAGAAATAATGAGAGGGAAAACAAATATATGAATAGGGAAGTATAAAAACCAAAAAAGAGAGAAAGAAAAATATAGGAAAGAAATACGGAAAAATACGAAGAGAGGATTAGAAAATGTTAAAACAGGGAAATACGTGAAGAAAGATAGATACAGATTGAAGAGCAGACAAAACAAATTTGAAAAAAAAATGAAAGAAGTAAAAAAAGAAAGAAAAAGAAATACACAAGAAACGATATGAGAAGAGAGAGGAAAAAAAAACAACAATGCATAGTATAGATAAAAAAATATATAATGTATATATCTATAAATAATCTCTGCAGCCCCCCACCCTCTCTTTCTCTTAATTCATGATGTCTCTCTCTCTCTTTCTCTGTTTTTTTATTTCCCTCTCTCTGTCTCTCTCTCTCTGTCTTTCTCTCTCTCATTTAACTCTTTTTGCGTTCTCTTGATGACCATTTTTTTGTTTTATTCCTTGTCTTCTTTGTTTTGCCTGCTTCTTATTTCAATCTTTTCCTCTCATCATCTGCTTTTCGCCCCACTCTCGCCCTCCCTCTCTCTGTCAGCTCCCTCTTCCTCTCATCATCCCCCCGCGTTTGCAATCTCTTTATATTGTTTTCTTCACTGTACATGGTTCTACCCACTAAAATAACCATTCTCTCTTTTTATACAACATTCCATTATTAATATTTTTCTCTCTCATTGGTTTCTATATATTTCACATACAAATTGATAATAATAACGTACTCTCAAGTCGTGTAAAAATAGAGGCACTCACAAGTAAAATAATTGTTTCATTGTATGCAACATGACACTTTATTGAATTAATTGCAAATCGAAAATGCAAAATTATATTGCATCTCAAATACATTTAACAATATGAACATACTAGTGCCATACTAGTGCAAAGTATTACATTGTTCCCAAACGAAGACGTTATTATTGAATTCATTATCAAAATGTCATAAATGCTGCAATATTGAAATGCATAATTTTTCATAAAAAGCAATTGGAAATGTTTCACAAATAAGTATGACTAATGAGTCAATCGAACTTTTTAATCAAATGCCATGTATTGTAAACACGAGTATTTCCTATAATGAATCTGAATTGAATAAACACATGTCTGAGTATAATTCACTTACAAATTAGTCAATTTAACACTTCAGACAATGGTACGATATTGTAATACATCAATTTTCCTAATATATTGGAAATGCGTTGACGAAACTGAATTCACAAACTTGTAAATTGACTGAATATTTCTTGGTGCGATATTGAAATGCACAGACTTCTTTACACGAAATAGAAATCTATTATGCAAATAGGAATAAATTATTACAATATGAATCAATTGAACATTCAAATGAATTAGAATTGTATTTCATGTTATACGAAAATGTTTCATGCAGAAAAAATTAATAACTTAGTCCACCGAGTACAAGTTAAAAGTTGCGGCATAAAATGCTGAACAATAGAGGATTTAAATTTGGCAAGATTTAAATAAGGCAATACGAAGCAATATAAATTGAAGTCATCTGGTAGTGATAATGTGTACCAAATTCGCACAACATCATGTCATGTCTTATTCGTGAAATTTGTAGAGTAAGCTTTCAAAACGACATTTTCAAAATTTGGATCAACATCATGATCATAGCACATACGTATCGCATTGCAGATAATGATTCACATGTCCATATACCAAAGGATGACAGTTTACCACTTGTAATTCTTCAGAGTGTAGTACCTTCTAAAGCATGATGTGCATGGGCTTGTTACATTCCATACAGTAAGAGGTCACCGTTTTCCTGTTATGTGGTCTTACGGAGCATACGAAGCAGTCACGCCTACGTCCCGGGGCATACTCATCAAGGAAATGCTTCTCGTCGAGTCTTGGCTCGAAGACCAAAGGAGGCGAATTCGTATTCCTGTAGCGAGATGGGTTATGTCCGTGTAGAAGTCCGTCGATGATAGCCATCCTGAAATCTCTAGTTGACAGCTTGCTTGCAGGGTTAGCAATTCCGTGACAGATGTAGGCATTCACCAAAGCCACTTCCATTAAAAAATGGTAGATCACACGGTATGCTTTCACTTTCTTGTGGGGGAACTTGTAATATGACATCCGTTGATCCAACTTGTCAACACCGTTCATGAAAGCGTTGTAGCTGATGACTGCTGATGGCTTCTTCAGCATTCGCCGTCCACCTTGATGGTGCCTGCTCCTCACAGTTATGTTGACAACATTGTTATTGTCAATCGTAGACAGTACATTAACCCGTTTCGTGTCCTGCCAACTAACAAGAAGGTCATCGCTGCTCTTGAAGAATACGGGATCGTCCCCCTGCTTCATATTTGGTCGCCCACTCCGAATATCATCAGGAAGCCCTCGCCTATTGGATCGAACAGTGCCACATGCCCCTATATCCTCGGCTGCAAGGTCTCGTAGTAGTCCAACCGATGTATAGAAATTGTCGGTGAAGACAGCACGATCAGATCCAAAGTAGGGCTCTACAAGGCGTTTGACGATCCGCTCACTTATATTGTCCGAAGCACCACGTGGAGCTACCTCGTGTCCAGTATATGGAAGCCATTTTAGGCAGAATCCCGTCTCCGCGTCACACAACACCCACATCTTAATATCCCACTTCTTGGGCTTGTTGTGAATGTACTGTTTATAGGCGAGGCGTCCCTTGAAGGGCACGAGGCTTTCATCGACGCTTAGGTGGCAACTTGGTTCGTAGGAGTCCATGTACTCTGGAACTGACATGTTGATAAGTGGTCTTGTCTTAAACATCGGGTCGAATCCGGGATTCCTGCGGGTGATGTCGTCATTGTTATTGAAGTGGAGAAAACTATTCAGCAATTGGAACATATTCCTTGGCATTGCCTCACCAAATCCTGGTGTTGCTAGGACACCGCTCGTCGTTTCCCAGTAGTTGGCAATAGCTGGTTTTGATACAAGTCTCATTGCGATTTGTAAGGCCGTGAAGGCCCTCATTTCACATTCGTCAGTGTCATTCCATGCATTATAGCGAGACCCTGATGAAACTGGAGCGGGGCAGTCAAAAAACTGAGCGGCGTAGTGGTTACTCTCCTCGGTGATATGGGCAAATATGGAGCGTGGATAAAACTGGTAGAAAAAATCCACTGGTTCGAAGTCGGTGGAGTCAAATTTGAGACGGGCGCGTCCATCAAGTGGTGCTCGAGAAGGGGTGAAATTGTCCCTTTCAGCCAATCGTGTCCATGATGGATAAATCAGTGTCTGGGCGGGGCGAGGTCGTTGATCTGCTACAGGTGCTTGGTGGTCAACATCGTTAGGAGCAGGATGTGCCTCTCTAGGTCCAGGGACCCTCACCAAAGGATCTGTTGAAGAACTAGCAGGAATTTCATCGTTTTCAGAGTGATGAGCAAAATCGTCAGCAAAAGCGATATTGCTATCACCTGAAGTGTCAATGTCTTGTTCATCACTCCAACTATCGACAGAGTTATCATGTGTATCCTCGATCTCCCAATCCGAATCCATTATGATATCACGCACTTCGTCTGCAGTAAAAGTGTCTTTCTTTCGCCGTTTCCTCGGAGGAGCCATCATGTATATCCACAAATTGTATTCCAATTATGAACAAGATTGTTTGGTTTAACGGATATACTTTCTGGTAAGAATCGAACGATGAATGGATTGTTTTATTTTAACCCAATCATTTATAGAACTTTAGTAGGAAGACAGAATAATCGAGGACACTTTCATTGGTAGCTCATCAGCCAATCACCGTTTGACCTGGTCTATTGTTCGATTTTAACTTGTCCAGTGAAATTTTAAACCGTCAGTATCTACGTCAATCATCATGTTCTTCCGGGGATACCCGTATTAGAAAGTAAATTTATCTAAAGCTAAAGATGTAATTTAATATAGAAATTTCCATCCGTTGACGTTGCTATAGATAATGTCTAATAATCGACAATCGCAACAAATGCATGATGGCTAATCTTTTTACTTCTCTTCTAATCTATCTTTTTACCCAGGCAGAATTGCCTAATAAAGAGATGCTTAGTACAGCAAAAAACATACAACCATCTAACTAATCTAATGAAAAAAAAATGATCGTTTATCTACGCACTTGATACTTCTCACTTACAAAGAATCTTTCTCCGCGAATCAAGCAAAACAAACGTAACATAAAACATCAAACGATTCAATACGGGAACGCAAGAGGAGTTGGATGAGTAAAAGAGAGAGATAGAGAGTAATAGAGAGAGAGAGAGAGAGAGGGTGGAGAGAGGGAGAGAAAAATAATTATCGAGATGTGAGGGTGGGAAGAGTTAAGAAAGAGAGGTAATGAGGAAATGAGAAAGCCATAGATCGAAAGAGCGGAGGTAGGGTGGGGTGGGGCCAGCATGATGATGAGGGGAGATGATCTAGAGCTATGTAATTTATCGAATAATATATTCCCCTATAACAACAGTGTGATTATTATATACAAATAATAGCAGTGGTGGCACGAGCAGGAGGGGGTGGGGGATTATAGAGTCCTGCTGCGGATCCCGATGAAAAGAAAAGTCCTATACCCTCTGCTGGTGTTTTGGATAATGGTCAATAGTCCATCAATGGGCCCCGATGTCTAAAAACTTCCTGTCATAAATTGCGACGCGGAGATGGTATAGAGTTGGTGGGGGTGGGGGATTATAGACTCCTGAGAAGAAAAGTTCTATCCAGTGGCGTTGCTATAGACAATAATCGATCGCAACAAAAACATGATCTAATTTATTTTTTTACCAGCACAATCACAAAGGGCAGCTTTTTTAGTATTAAATTATACAACACTAACTTCTACTAGATCGAGCGTATTTGCACCACTTTGACAAACTTTTTCCATTCAGTCTCTAGATCTTTCGGAGTTCTTGTCGTGTTAGACAAGTTGCAGATTATATGATCATTGCTGGGCATATGCTGGGCGTCATCTGGTGCGTTTGTCCCTTGGAGGCTCCCCGAAGAACATTTGGAAATTAATTCACTCTTCCTCCTCCAGCAACAACTAATTAATCTTATTAATCAATGAAAAATAATGCATTTCTCTACGCATGTTTTTCTACTTTTGGTACTTATGACTGCCGTCTTTCCCGCGCCCTCTTATCTCGCAAAAACAAATCATGGCTCAGTTCAATATTCAACAGTTTCTTATTTTCATTATAGGCCTATAGTTGGTGAGGCAGATCTTAGATATTATGTTGAATATGACGTGAATAAATTATTTAAAAAAAAAAGAGTGGAGACAGGTCGAGGGTTACATAACTGTTTCCCTTACTGCATTTTAGCGTCTTTCTTTATTTCCAGAGGAATATTGAAGATGGATTTTGATAAGAATAAAGCAAAACATACATTATAATAAAACAACAAACTAATCAACAAGAGAACGTAAAAGGAGTCGAATGAGTGAGAGAGTGATAGTGGTAAGAGGGGTAGATTGAGAGAGCAGGAGGTGGCGGATGGGGTGGGGACTAGCATGATGATGAGGGGAAATGATCTAAAGCTCTGTATTATATCGAATGATATATTCCTCTATAACAACAATGCATTTATATAATATTATACAAATAATAGCGGTGGTGGCACTAGATGGAGGGGGATTACAGTCCTGATGAAAAGGAAGGTCATATATACCCTAAACCGGTGTTTTGGATAATGGTCAATTAGACCATCAATGGGCCCCGACTTCTAAACGCGGGGATTGTAGTTGGAGGGGGTGGGGGATTATAGACTCCTGAAAAAAACAGTTCCATCCGTTGACGTTGCTATATATAATGGGTAATAATCAATGCTCGCAACGAATACGATGATGGCTAATATTTTTATTTCTCTACTAATCTATTTTTACCTAAACAGAATTGCCCAATAAAGTTGTGCTTAGTATATAGCAAAATGCATACAACCATCTAACTAATCTCATACAAAATTATGGTCGATTATCTACGCACTTTTTTCTACTTTTGATACTTCTCATTTACAAAGAATAAATCTCCACGAATCAAGGAAAACAAACAGAGCATCAAACATCAAACGATTCAACGCGAAAACGCAAGAGAAGTTGGATGAGTGAAACCGAGTAAGAGTGAGAGAGAGAGAGAGATAGAGAGAGCGCGATAGAGAGAGGAAGAGAGTGCAGTGGCGTAGCTAAGGGGGCACGGTGGCACGTGCCCCATCCCAATCGGATGGCAAAAAAAAAAAAAAGAAGAAAAGGAGAAAAGAGAGAAAAAAAGAAGGGGAAAGAGAAAAGGAAGAAAAATAAAAGACGATTGGCCTCCTTCTCGCACCCTCCCCCTAACCAGCGGCATAGCATTGAATATTCCAGCTAAGACCAGGGCCCCCCCCCCCCCCCCCCCGATGGTGCTAGTCCACTCAATGATGGCTGGACTCTAGTTACGCCACTGAGAGAGGGGGCGTATCTGATGACTGTGAAGGACTGGGTTAGGAGGAGAGAGTTTAGAGTTGGGAAAGAGAAAGATATATATATATATATGTATGTATATATCTATAAAAATGCAGAATCAGACCCCCTCCATGTAACTGTGACGTAACGAATGCTGTGTATGCTATCAAATGTGCTAAATGCCCGAATGCCCTGCACATAGGAGAAACTCTCAGATTTTGGGAGAGATTTAACAATCACAAGAGCAGCATTGCTCGCAACCTCCATCACCTTGTGGCAGAACACTTCAATACAGCTGCACACTCAGTGAGCGACCTACAATGCTGTATTCTTAGAGACGGACTCGTGTCGTTTGAAGACCGACATTTGTACGAAATCAAAATGATCGTAAAAAATGAGAGCTTCAAGAAGCCAGGCATGAACATAGACATGTCCTGGCTGACTAACGACACTTTCTTTCGTTAATACTCCTTATATTCTATTGCCAGGCATCTACTCAAACACCATTTTGACGTTTCTGTTATGACGTCTTATTTCCCTAATGACGTTTTAGTAATTATAATGCTCTCGCTCACTTATCATGCGCCTTGCGCTTATAAGCGCCCCTTATATTATTATACGCTTTAGGGTCATAATTTGCAAACGTGTATTTCAATTGTGACGTCTTCGTGACGTTTTTATCATTTTAAGATATTTTTGAGCTGCAAAGCGTTTCCAAGACAATGCGCCCGGTTACTTACAAACTAATTGCGCATTGTCTTGGAAACGCTACATGGATACAATTTTGAAAGTTTGTCATTCACTTGAGTCGAAAATTCGTGAGAGGAAATAAATAAGTTGGATAAAAGCATGAAATTTCTAATAGTTATATATATATATATATATATATATATATATATATATATATATATATATATAAATAGAAAAGACAAATATAAATCAAAAAACCGTAGAGATGTCAATTATCCGATATTTCGGGCATAGCCCTTTGTCAAGGAATGACAAATTTATTAAGCGTCAACATGATCAAAACAAAAAGCAAATAAAAGACGCGCAAAATGGTCGCGTAGAAACAAGATGTTAGAACGCCCCAGAATATATATATTCTGGGGCGTTATATATATATATATATATATATATATATAACAATATATCTTTTCACATGGAACAAATTTTTGTTCATTTTTGTCTATATTTCATGTTTTAATGAGTTTGGTAAATAACTGTGAATTAATGATACTCTACAAAGAAAGTTCAGATGGCATGGTATATTTGCCATCAAAAAATAGTGATAAACCAATCAATATCTAAAACTCTTTGCTTTAACCCCTCATTCTTCCGTCTGTATAGAGACATGGCCAAGTACCATCCATACCTCAAGGAATCAGAGCATCAGGAGTGGATGGAGCTTCTTAGCTCTTTGGAAGCAGAAGATGGTAAATATTAATTAGGAGAGGTAAATTAAGATAGATAGCCCATTAAACATAAATGAAGTTTCCTAAATGAAGAATTTTGCAAAGAAAACAGCCATTTAAAAAAAAAAATATTTTTAAGTATCTTTTTTTTTTCTTCTTCTTTTTTTTTTTTCTTCTTTACGGGGTTGCAAGTTTGCTGAGAATCTTGCAGTTAAGGGAGATACAGTAGGGAAGATACATTTCCCTACTTAAAATTTATGCAACTGTACTGGTTAGTGGTGCCTTCACTGATGTCGCATGTGTTTATGATGCCTCACTTTTTATTTTTGAACTCTTTCTTACCACCAGACGAATATTGATTCACCCAAACCAGACTGGGCTTTTTTTTGGGGGGGGGGAGGGAAGGGAATTCTGCCTCCCCCCGGACTGTTAGACGCGCGATCATGATTAAAAACGGCCACCTGCAAAATAATCTGCAAATTTGTGTAAGTAACTTTCCAGAATGATTTCATTTGGTTTTATATTAATTATGCTAATTAATGCTTGAAATCAGCATTTTTTGCTCGTAAGCACTAAAAAATTCTCTCAAATGCTAGTTTTTGGTCTCTTCTTTGTACTATTCTTTGCAAAGATACTTGAAAAGAAATTCTTTTATCCAAAATGAATTTCTTATGTAGATTGTTTTTATTTGTTTTCCTACCTTCTAGTTGTTGAATGTTTTTTTTTAGTGGAATTTGTTGACAATTTTTTTGAGATCATAAACAGCATGAATGAACTTATTATCATTAGTAAAAAAAAAAATAATCAAACATTTAATTCACTTTGGCTGAAACCATTTTCTCCACATTTTTTCTCTGATGTGCCAGTACAAAATATGTAAATTTGGCACCGAAATGCAAGTGCAAAACATTGCGTAACTTCAGAATCATGCTTCTGGGCATCACAAATTTGGTATTAAAAGATTTAAAAGGAAAAGGTACTGAAATGTCGTGCCTATAACTTTTTTGTTGTGGACTTATCAGGCGAAACATTGAGGGGACAGATTCTGCCCCCTACCACAGTCTGATTAGGGTTAATAGATTTAAGTGACTAATACAAGTTATACATTCGGAAAATATCATATCTGTTTGATCATCAAAGTGGTAGTGATTTAGGGACAGTCAAATATAAAGTCATAAATGAAAAGTTGTAAAGATTTTTAAAAAATTATCTTAACAGATGGCTCACACCCCCATTGGATATTGCTGGATATTTTGATGGCTAAGGATGCCACTACGACAGACGAGCTGAGGGACCCTAGTTCGGACATCAATTTGTCCAATGCAAGATCCTATCCCTCCCGTAAGTTTCACTAATCAGTATTTTATTAGTCATTCAAAAAAAATATTACAAATTAAAGACTGTGGTTAACATTTTACAAATATTACCAGTTAACCTATGTCATGACATATTCAAAACAAATGATATTCCATGTGGGCAGTGAGTTGCCATCCATAACTTGAGTAGTTTTGACCCCAACTTTCATTCACTTCTGAAAATAAAATGAATTGTGAATAGATGAATATGTAGTTCAACATTTGAAATAATTTGGACTTTAACTTTTTTTGAAATGAGAGCGTAGATTATGATTTTGATCATAATCTGCTATCAGTTTTTCTTTTAATAAGTGAATTGCTCATGCTGGTACCTTCAATGCATATAAAGTTATGCATCTGTATCTATAACCTTTCTTTAATTTGCTTCTTCCGTAAAATACCAGGTCAACCTTGGACGTAAGATTGACCATGAGCACACAGCAGTTGTGCATTGGTTCACAGGTACCACAACTTAATGTTGGACTGCACTCAACAAACCTACTAGACGAAAAGGACTCGGCGAACCATACATTTCTACAATACCAAAATCATCGTTCATCACAGGCTCCTTTAATCTAACAGGACATGGTAAATTACCACATGAAATTCAACGGCAGTTAAGAGAGAAACGAGAAGAGCTGTATAATCAGTAAACAATCAGTCCAGTGGGTTACCATGATTGTCCTATCTCATATTTTGTTGATTTTTGTCTCGCCTGTATGTGATTTTATGGTTATCAACTTAACTGTGTAGGAAGAGCGAGACATAGGCTTGAATTTATTTTGTGGAGGCTTGATTTAATGAATTGTTGAATTTTGATATCTGTCTTATACAATTATGTTCAGATGGATGAATAAATACATGTACCTAAGCAAAGAAAGGTTTTCAAATACACAGTGTTATTATTGAGATATCTATGTCTGCATACTGCCATTTACGAAACTGTACTAGGGTACGATTAATCTAACTCTGAAGCCTATGAGGGTGAAATGAGTCTGGCATTTATGGTCACTGGTATATATGCTAACAGAATACAGTATCAAGACATGTGCTGTGCTGTTTTGTTTGTAAAGTTTCTCATTACTTTACATACAACGCAAACGTTTTTTTTAAATTTTGTTTCTGTATATAATCTCTGAGAGATGAAGTAACTTTCGCAACTCTTTTTGTGTGGTTAGTGCCAGGTTTTCAAGTACTATTCAAGTTGCTTAAACTTGAATCACATGGCAGGAACTTTTTCAAATCTCTGGAGCAGTCCCATGTATTGACTTTGGAGGGATGCATGTGTGTGTTTCTACTACTGATTACTGTACTATGCACTGCAACACATTTTGATGTGCTTCCTTCATGTATACACAACTATGTAAATGCTCTGTAGCTATACCTGTTCTACTATGTACTCTGCAATGTGCTATTGTCGAGTGTGTCTATGAGTGCTGTAACCTGATCTGTGCCCTATACCGCTGCTGATCACCGTGCCTTTGTTTCGGCTGTGCTCTCGCTCCCTCTCTCTCTCTCTCTCTCTCACTCTCCCCTGCAACGTGCTATTCAAACATGCCTCCTAAATTATCTTCCCCTGCTGAAACGGCTCGCCATGTCATCAGCGAGCTCCAGCATAGTGATGCTTTTATAAGCATCATCAAAAATGCAGTTAAGGAGGCTGTCAATGATCTAGTGATGACGCGGCTAGAGGAGCAGGAGGGGAGGCTGCTGAAGTTTGAGAGCCAGGCGAAGACCCAGAAGGAGGAGATTGAGCGTCTAAAGTCAACACAAAAGGTCGCTCAAGAAGCAATTAAGAGTCTGGAGAGGAGAGCCGAAACTCAGGAGCAGGGGGCACGGCGCAACAACATCCGCATCCATGGCCTCGAGGAATCTGCTGGGGAGGAGGCAGTTTGTCATCTGGCTGCTTCCAAACTTGGCTTCCAGATCTCACCAAGCGATATCGAGAGGGCCTACCGTGTGCCTGCCAGCACTGATGGAAAGGCAGGGGGTCGGCGTCAGGTGCGGGGACCCCGCCCTGTCGTGGCTCACTTTGCAGCACACCGCACAAAGGCAGGTCTGATGCGGTCTCGCTCGGGCGTGAAGGGTTCAGGAATTTTCCTGAACGAGGACCTCATTGCACACAACCAGAATATTTTTTATGCTGCCCGACGCTGCCATAAGGTATCCAGGGCTTGGACCAATGATGGCCGCATCTTTGTTGGAATCTCCAACCCGAGTGGCGGCTACACAAAAAAACTCATTTCATGTGAAGAAGACATTGAAAAACTGTAGCCGTTACTTTGGTCTAGATTTTTACTGAGCACCCACCCATATAGACTTTGCTTCATGTTTCATGCTCTGTGGTATTTATTATATTTGTTTTCTATTTTAATGCTCCTGGCACTACCCTATTTCTTATGCCTTTTCTCATTTATTGTACTCTTTTCGTTTTTATCTTTTCCAGTGTTCTTTTCTTTATTCTTGGAAATTGTTTTGCTTTGTTTTATGTTCATGTTTTTTGTTTTGCAGACACTATTCCCTTTCATTTTTCTTTGTTTTTCTCTGTACATGATGGGAGATTGTCTTCTTATCTCACCTTGCTGCTTGCCATATTTGTTTGTTGTTGGTTTTCCCGTTCATCGTCTTTTATCCTTCTTTTCTTCCTATTGTCTACCCAATGTTGTGCATTCTCTGCATTTGTGTTATTTACTAGTTGTGTTTTTTCTGTGTTTTGTTGTAGTAGTAGTAGTAGATGGCTACATTACTACATGTACTATAAGCCTACAGTTCTCTGGTAATGTGTTTACTGCAATTTCAGATCTTAAACGGATGACGTAAATGTATGTGACTTTTTAGATTCAAATTTACACACGCTAGATGTTAACACTATTGACGATAATGAGCCAGATGTAATCAATTGCAATTATCATACGGAGGGCCAGTTTTTTGATAGTACAAGAGATGCTGCATCTGATGTTTTGACACTCCTTCACTTTAATGTACGTAGTATGCATAAAAACTTTGATCACTTGAATCTATTTCTAAATAATATTCGCTGACAAATGGCAATCATAGGTGTTTCTGAGACTTGGTTTTCAAGTGATAAACACAAGAATATATTTTCTATACCTGATTATAACCTTGTAGCC
This sequence comes from Heliocidaris tuberculata, assembly GCA_025618425.1. Lineage (NCBI taxonomy): Eukaryota > Metazoa > Echinodermata > Echinoidea > Camarodonta > Echinometridae > Heliocidaris > Heliocidaris tuberculata. The sequence continues at coordinate 10,542,624 of CM046845.1, read as the reverse complement.
AACATTAGGTATGACAAAAGAGGAGGTGGAGTTGCTCTGTATGTACCAGTCCAGATTGAGTTTCAGGTTCGCCATGAATTATGTATCATGAGTGATTTATTGGAAACGCTTTTTGTCGAAGCTTTTATTCCAGGAAAGAAAAATGTTATGGTTGGAATTGTGTATAGACCTCCACAAAGTAACTTGGGTCTGGTTATAAATGAAATGCACATGATTTTGTCAAATCCATTATTACGTAATAAATCGCTGTATCTAATGGGAGATTTTAATGTAAATTTGCTGCAATGCGATACAAATAGTCAATATGATGATTTTCTGAATATGATGATTTCCTTTTCACTGATGCCCCTAATAATCAAGCCCACAAGAATAACGGATACTTCATGTACTCTGATTGATAATATTTTTTGTAATGTGCAACCTTTTCCCAGTTCCGGGATAATAATTTCTGACTTGTCTGATCACTTTCTCGTTTATACTAAAATTCATTTAGCCAGAAATTCACGTAGAAATGTGTCTACCAGATATGTTTGCAAAAGCAGTCCTGAGAACATTGCTAAATTGAGAGATGCCTTATTGCCAACTGATTGGTCTGATGTATTATCTTATCAAAATGTTGAAAATTCCTTTGATGTATTTTTAAACAGTTTCTTATTACTGTATAATAATAGCATTCCATTATGTAAGTTTAATAAGAATAGTCGTAAAAAAACTCCACGTATGCCATGGGTAACAAAATCAATGTTGAGGTCCATTAATAAGAAAAATAAGTTGTATTATAAGTATACGGTTAACAAAACAGCTACATCATACCGTCACTATTGTAATTATAGAAATACTCTCACAAGTATATTGAGAACGGCAAAGAAAAATTATTATTCTGTTCAATTTCAAGCAACACTAAACAGCACACAAGGAACATGGAAAATAATAAGAAATGTATTTAAATCGTCTAAGAAAATATCAAATATAAGGAATCTAAAAGTAGATGGAGTTTTAGTTGAGGATAAAAAAGTCATAGTGGAAAAGTTTAATGAATACTTTTGTAGTATTGGTCCGAATTTGTCCCAAGCCATTCCAGAGTGCAATAAAACATTCCGCGATTTCCTAAAGAACCTGTTCAAGACAGTTTATTTTTATTCCCAACAAATGTTGAAGAAATTCTTATTGTAGTTGGGTCTTTGAAGAAGAAGAAAAGTCGAGGTCATGACAACATAACTAATGATTTGCTCAAAAATGTTATTTCGGGAATAGTGCAACCCCTCAATCATATCTATAATTTATCAATTTTGCAAGGTATCGTACCCATGAATATGAAGATCGCTTAAGTCGTACCTGTTTTTAAAAAAGGTGACCCACAACTATTGACTAATTACCGCCCAATATCCCTTCTAGAAGCCTTCTCAAAGATTCTTGAAAAACTGATATATGGTCGGACTGTGAAATTCTTCGAGAGAAAAAAACTTTTTTCAAATTTTCAATTTGGTTTCCGTGGAAAACATACAACTACTCATGCTATACTGCACTTTGTGGATAAGATTTCTCATGCTCGAGATAGTCATGAACATACTGTTGGTGTATTTTTGGATTATTCCAAAGCTTTTGACACTGTTGACCACAGAATTTTGCTGAGCAAACTATTCCATTATGGGGTGAGAGGCACAGCTCTGGACTGGTTTGAAAGTTACTTAAGTAAAAGAAGGCAGTATGTCTCAGTTAATGGCACCGTATCAGGGTTACAAGATGTTACCTGTGGAGTTCCGCAGGGGTCTCTTCTTGGCCCACTTCTATTTATTTTGTTTATCAATGATTTTCAATATTCATCCAATATTTTATCTTCCATTTTATTTGCTGATGATTCCAGTGTTTTCTTTTCTCATAAAAATCAACACGCACTTTTACATACGGTTAATGCAGAATTAGCTAATGTTACGTTATGGATTCATGCTAACAAACTGTCTTTGAATGTACAAAAGACTAATTACATGCTCTTTAGTAACTCGTTAAAGTCTTTGCCTGGTGATGTGTACTTTAATGGGGTACAGATTGACAATCTGCAGTTGGGCTCTTTCATGTACAGTCTTAATGAAGGAACTATACCATTAGCTTTGACTAAGATATTTGTAAAAAATAATCAGGTACATAACTATTCAACAAGACAGGCATCAGATTTTCATCTGCCTCGTTCGAGAACCCAATTTGTTCTCAATACTCTGGTGTGCACTGGGCCAAGGTTCTGGAACTCACTTGATTCTAGTGTAAAACAGGCAGCAAGTTTACCAGTCTTTAAGCGGAAATTAAAGTTGATTCTTCTAGGTGACTATAGTGTTAATCACTGAATACTTTTTGTGGCTTGAAAGTAGAATTTACATGCATTTTGTTCTAAATGAGAAATCTCATGATAAAACATAAGAATGATAGGTTAATGGTTTTAATTATGTACTGCTGTACATAGTCAACTACTTTCCTGTTTGTTTTTGTCTTGTGAATGTGTGTTCTGTCCCAATGATTTTTCCTTTCCCTCTTCTCTTTTCCTTTCTCAAATGTATCTTGTCATGTAATTATCTTTCCCCTTTGTACATATAACTTTCTTCTCTTTTTTTTTTATAGATATCATACGCAAATGTAATACAATGCATTTATTACATTTAAGTAGAATTTTTTTTTGGTAGAATTAGTCGTTAGCCATATATTGCTAGTAATTTGAAAATTAATTATCATGCAATCGCCTTGAGAGGGACCTTATTTCACAAGCTATGCTTTCCTAGGTCTCTCGTCTTTCTTCATGTTACATACTCTCTTCCTGTTAGGTTGTTAAATCATCGTTATTATTTACTATGTAGCTATTTTCTCATACACGTATTATTTTATTGGTCATATGTATCTTATGTATCCTGAAGAAAGATAAATAAACTTGAACTTGAACTAAAGTTTGTGAAGCACATGATTTTGAAGTGCATTTTTTTCTTGAGCTTCATATTTATACCATATTACATACACTATTAACACGAAGGGCCGGCCAGGCAGCTCAGATTCAATCAAGCCTCTTTTGAGTTTAAAGTACTAAGTTCACACCATAGGTCCATCTCCGAAAGATATCATAATATCTCACAAACTGATGGACGGATCTTCATGAAACTTTGTATCTAGGTCCATTGTGGGTGAATCGCAATCTGAATTTATTTTGGGGTCATGAGGTCAAAGGTCACAGAGGACATTTTTACATGAAAACGAATTGATCTTGTGTTTACCTAAGAACCATTTGATGGATCAACCTCAAACTTGTTACAATACTATAATTATTTCTAGTAGTAGTAGTAGTAGTAGTAGTAGTAGTAGTAGTAGTAGAAGTAGTATTAATTGTAGTAGTTTTTAACATGTTGCATTGACTGGCCGGCTGACTGCAAGGTTTAACCTTCAAAACTTTTCAAAAAATGCAACCTGCGGTACATGAATGCAATATATTTCTGATCTTGTAAAGGCGGAAGCATAAATTCTTACTGCGCGTTGTCAAATCCATCTAGTTTTTTTGTGCATCAGCCCCTAAGGATGCTGGAGGCATTATGTTTTCGGGTTGTCCGTCCGTCTCGAACTTGTGAACGTGATATCTCAAGAGCTGAAGGGTGGATTTTAATGAAACTTCATTGCTAGGTCCAATATAGGTGGCTGGCATTCTCATTAGATTTTGGGGTCATGAGGTCAAAAGGTCAAGGTCACAGGTGGATCTCACTACATAAATGCACAAATAGCTTGTGAACGTGATATCTCAAGATCTTATGGTCTAATTTTCATAAAACTTTGTATTTTGCTCTAATGTGGGGGACCTGTGATCTGATTAAATTTTGGGGTCATGAGGTCAAAAGTTAAAGGTCGCAGGTCGATATAACTATACAATAGCTTGTAATCTCAATGTCACACGAACTGATGAACAGATCTTCATGAAACTTTGTAGGTAGGTCCAGTGTGGATGGATTGCGAGCTGATTATATTTTAAGGTCATTAGGTCAAAGGACAAAGGTCACAGAGGACATTTATACATGAAAACGGATTGTTCTTGTGTTAACTTAACCATTTGACAGATCAACTACAAACTTGGCTCATGTATGCATATATGGGAGCAATGATGACCTTTTTAGATTTTAGGGTCTGAAGGTCAAGGTCACAGAGGTCACTGAATACATGACATTTTGTATTTTTCTTGCAGTAACTCAAGAACCATTTGACAGATCAACTTCAAACTAGGCATGTATGCATATTGGAGTGATGATGATCTAAGATACAGTTCATAATTTTAGAATTTTAGAGTATTGTTACTATGATTATTATTTTAGTACACTGTAGTAGTAGTAGTAGAAGTAGAAGTAGAAGTAGAAGTAGAAATAGTACTTAGTATTATTAGTAGTAATTCTTAACATTTTGCATTGACTGGCTTGCGGGCTGGCGTTTGATGAATGTGTGATTTCGATTTTATAATTTCTTTCTTAATATGGGTTGTTTTACATGTATCTTCCCAAATATTGACACAATGTCATTTGAATAGAACCACATCTGTCTGCCTGTGCTTGTTAACAAATTCTGGAGGGTCTTGTCAGAATAATCTTAATCACTACCCTTTCAAAACTCTTGTGTACACCTCCTGAAAGTTGGCACACCTGGTGGCTTTAAGGTTTACATTTTCTGAGATTGGCAAATAGTAGGATGCCATGATAACAGAAGAACCTGTACAAAAACATTATTCAATGCATTTTCCAAACTGACTCACATACAAACAGGATGGGGTGTGATTAATCACCTTCAATGATATTTCTAGTTTTCTGCATGTTTTTCTTCCATTTTTATTATGAGCAAGTGTTATCGAAAGCTGTTGTAACGATTTTGTAAGTAAATATCTACGTCAACCATTCATTGAAAATGCTCTAAATATCTCCTATGAACAACAGTATAGACAAGGTTTTACTTGGTTCAGAGATAAGAATGTATGCATGCATAAAACCTTATCAATGTATTTTTGTCTTGTAGTTAACAGGTTGAATTTCATGAGACTTAAGTTGTGATGTTTTGAGTAAGTTTTCACATGTTTAGATTGCAATACAGTTAACTCTGCATGACTCAAAGTTGCATAAGTCGAACTTTCCATTTTCGGACAATATTGTAAGAAGGACCACTCCTCTTCGGACAATAATATCTATACTTGACATCTTCTATTCTGACAGTATTGTCCGAAGGATCGCTCCTCTTCGGACAATAATACATGTATCTATAATTGACATCTCTGCTTCGGACAATAATATATATATGTATTTGACATCTGATATTCGGACAATATTGTCCGAAGGACCAATCCTCTTTGGAAAATATTGTCCGAAGACCACTCCTCTTCGGACAATATCTGTACTTGACATCTATTTGGACAATATTGGCCGAAGGACCACTCCACTTCGGAGAGTAATGTCCGAAGACCACTCCTCTTCGGACAATAATATCTATACTTGACATCTCCTATTCGGACAATATTGTCCAAAGGACTGCTCCTGTTCGGACAATAATATCTATACTTGACATCTCGCATTCGGACAATATTGTCCAAAGACCACTCCTGTTTGGACAGTAATATCTATACTTGACATCTCCTATTCGGACAATATTGTCCGAAGACCACTCCTCTTCGGACAATAATATCTATACTTGACATCTCCTATTCGGACACTATTGTCCAAAGGACTGCTCCTGTTCGGACAATAATATCTATACTTGACATCTCCTATTTGGACAATATTGTCCGAAGACCACTCCTCTTCGGACAATAATATCTATACTTGACATCTCCTATTCGGACACTATTGTTCAAAGGACTGCTCCTGTTAGGACAATAATATCTATACTTGACATCTCCTATTCGGACACTATTGTCCAAAGGACTGCTCCTGTTCGGACAATAATATCTATACTTGACATCTCCTATTCGGACAATATTGTCCGAAGACCACTCCTCTTCGGACAATAATATCTATACTTGACATCTCCTATTTGGACACTATTGTCCAAAGGACTGCTCCTGTTCGGACAATAATATCTATACTTGACATCTCCTATTTGGACAATATTGTCCGAAGACCACTCCTCTTCGGACAATAATATCTATACTTGACATCTCCTATTCGGACACTATTGTTCAAAGGACTGCTCCTGTTCAGACAATAATATCTATACTTGACATCTCCTATTCAGACAATATTGTCCAAAGGACTGCTCCTGTTCGGACAATAATATCTATACTTGACATCTCCTATTCGGACAATATTGTCCGAAGACCACTCCTCTTCGGACAATAATATCTATACTTGACATCTCCTATTCGGACACTATTGTCCAAAGGACTGCTCCTGTTCGGACAATAATATCTATTCTTGACATCTACTATTCGGACAATATTGTCCGAAGACCACTCCTCTTCGGACAATAATATCTATACTTGACATCTCCTATTTGGACACTATTGTCCAAAGGACTGCTCCTGTTCGGACAATAATATCTATACTTGACATCTCCTATTCGGACAATATTGTCCGAAAACCACTCCTGTTCGGACAGTAATATCTATACTTGACATCTCCTATTCGGACAATATTGTCCGAAGACCACTCCTCTTCGGACAATAATATCTATACTTGACATCTCCTATTCGGACACTATTGTCCAAAGGACTGCTCCTGTTCGGACAATAATATCTATACTTGACATCTCCTATTTGGACAATATTGTCCGAAGACCATTCCTCTTCGGACAATAATATCTATACTTGACATCTCCTATTCGGACAATATTGTCCAAAGACCACTCCTGTTTGGACAGTAATATCTATACTTGACATCTCCTATTCGGACAATATTGTCCGAAGACCACGCCTCTTCGGACAATAATATCTATACTTGACATCTCCTATTCGGACACTATTGTCCAAAGGACTGCTCCTGTTCGGACAATAATATCTATACTTGACATCTCCTATTCGGACAATATTGTCCGAAGACCACTCCTCTTCGGACAATAATATCTATACTTGACATCTCCTATTCGGACAATATTGTCCAAAGGACTGCTCCTGTTCGGACAATAATATCTATTCTTGACATCTCCTATTCGGACAATATTGTCCGAAGACCACTCCTCTTCGGACAATAATATCTATACTTGACATCTCCTATTTGGACAATATTGTACGAAGACCAATCCTCTTCGGACAATAATATCTATACTTGACATCTCCTATTCGGACAATATTGTCTGAAGACCACTCCTCTTCGGACAATAATATCTATACTTGACATCTCCTATTCAGACACTATTGTCCAAAGGACTGCTCCTGTTCGGACAATAATATCTATACTTGACATCTCCTATTTGGACAATATTGTCCGAAGACCACTCCTCTTTGGACAATAATATCTATACTTGACATCTCCTATTCGGACACTATTGTTCAAAGGACTGCTCCTGTTAGGACAATAATATCTATACTTGACATCTCCTATTCGGACACTATTGTCCGAAGACCACTCCTCTTCGGACAATAATATCTATACTTGACATCTCCTATTCGGACACTATTGTCCAAAGGACTGCTCCTGTTCGGACAATAATATCTATACTTGACATCTCCTATTCGGACACTATTGTCCAAAGGACTGCTCCTGTTCGGACAATAATATCTATTCTTGACATCTCCTATTCGGACAATATTGTCCGAAGACCACTCCTCTTCGGACAATAATATCTATACTTGACATCTCCTATTCGGACAATATTGTCCAAAGGACTGCTCCTGTTCGGACAATAATATCTATTCTTGACATCTCCTATTCGGACAATATTGTCCGAAGACCACTCCTCTTCGGACAATAATATCTATACTTGACATCTCCTATTTGGACACTATTGTCCAAAGGACTGCTCCTGTTCGGACAATAATATCTATACTTGACATCTCCTATTCGGACAATATTGTCCAAAGGACTGCTCCTGTTCGGACAATAATATCTATACTTGACATCTCCTATTCGGACAATATTGTCCGAAAACCACTCCTGTTCGGACAGTAATATCTATACTTGACATCTCCTATTCGGACAATATTGTCCGAAGGCCACTCCTCTTCGGACAATAATATCTATACTTGACATCTCCTATTCGGACACTATTGTCCAAAGGACTGCTCCTGTTCGGACAATAATATCTATACTTGACATCTCCTATTTGGACAATATTGTACGAAGACCATTCCTCTTCGGACAATAATATCTATACTTGACATCTCCTATTCGGACAATATTGTCTGAAGACCACTCCTCTTCGGACAATAATATCTATACATGACATCTCCTATTCGGACAATATTGTCCGAAGACCATTCCTCTTCGGACAATAATATCTATACTTGACATCTCCTATTCGGACACTATTGTCCAAAGGACTGCTCCTGTTCGGACAATAATATCTATACTTGACATCTCCTATTCGGACAATATTGTCCGAAGACCACTCCTCTTCGGACAATAATATCTATACTTGACATCTCCTATTCGGACACTATTGTCCAAAGGACTGCTCCTGTTCGGACAATAATATCTATTCTTGACATCTCCTATTCGGACAATATTGTCTGAAGACCACTCCTCTTCGGACAATAATATCTATACTTGACATCTCCTATTTGGACAATATTGTACGAAGATCATTCCTCTTCGGACAATAATATCTTTACTTGACATCTCCTATTCGGACAATATTGTCTGAAGACCACTCCTCTTCGGACAATAATATCTATACTTGACATCTCCTATTCAGACACTATTGTCCAAAGGACTGCTCCTGTTCGGACAATAATATCTATACTTGACATCTCCTATTCGGACAATATTGTCCGAAGACCACTCCTCTTCGGACAACTTTATAATATCTATACTTGACATCTCCTATTCGGACACTATTGTCCAAAGGACTGCTCCTGTTCGGACAATAATATCTATTCTTGACATCTCCTATTCGGACAATATTGTCCGAAGACCACTCCTCTTCGGACAATAATATCTATACTTGACATCTCCTATTTGGACACTATTGTCCAAAGGACTGCTCCTGTTCGGACAATAATATCTATACTTGACATCTCCTATTCGGACAATATTGTCCAAAGGACTGCTCCTGTTCGGACAATAATATCTATACTTGACATCTCCTATTCGGACAATATTGTCCGAAAACCACTCCTGTTCGGACAGTAATATCTATACTTGACATCTCCTATTCGGACAATATTGTCCGAAGGCCACTCCTCTTCGGACAATAATATCTATACTTGACATCTCCTATTCGGACACTATTGTCCAAAGGACTGCTCCTGTTCGGACAATAATATCTATACTTGACATCTCCTATTTGGACAATATTGTACGAAGACCATTCCTCTTCGGACAATAATATCTATACTTGACATCTCCTATTCGGACAATATTGTCTGAAGACCACTCCTCTTCGGACAATAATATCTATACATGACATCTCCTATTCGGACAATATTGTCCGAAGACCACTCCTCTTCGGACAATAATATCTATACTTGACATCTCCTATTCGGACACTATTGTCCAAAGGACTGCTCCTGTTCGGACAATAATATCTATACTTGACATCTCCTATTCGGACAATATTGTCCGAAGACCACTCCTCTTCGGACAATAATATCTATACTTGACATCTCCTATTCGGACACTATTGTCCAAAGGACTGCTCCTGTTCGGACAATAATATCTATTCTTGACATCTCCTATTCGGACAATATTGTCTGAAGACCACTCCTCTTCGGACAATAATATCTATACTTGACATCTCCTATTTGGACAATATTGTACGAAGATCATTCCTCTTCGGACAATAATATCTTTACTTGACATCTCCTATTCGGACAATATTGTCTGAAGACCACTCCTCTTCGGACAATAATATCTATACTTGACATCTCCTATTCAGACACTATTGTCCAAAGGACTGCTCCTGTTCGGACAATAATATCTATACTTGACATCTCCTATTCGGACAATATTGTCCGAAGACCACTCCTCTTCGGACAACTTTATAATATCTATACTTGACATCTCCTATTCGGACACTATTGTCCAAAGGACTGCTCCTGTTCAGACAATAATATCTTTACTTGACATCTCCTATTCAGACATTATTGTCCAAACGACTACTCCTGTTCGGACAATAATACATGTATCTATACTTGATATCTCCTATTCGGACATTATTGTCCAAAGGACCACTCCTGTTCGGACAGTAATATCTATACCTGACATCTCCTATTCGGACAATATTGTCCGAAGACCATTCCTCTTCGGACAATAATATCTATACTTGACATCTCCTATTCGGACACTATTGTCCAAAGACCACTCCTGTTTGGACAGTAATATCTATACTTGACATCTCCTATTCGGACAATATTGTCCGAAGACCACTCCTCTTCGGACAATAATATCTATACTTGACATCTCCTATTCGGACACTATTGTCCAAAGGACTGCTCCTGTTCGGACAATAATATCTATACTTGACATCTCCTATTCGGACACTATTGTCCAAAGGACTGCTCCTGTTCAGACAATAATATCTATACTTGACATCTCCTATTCGGACAATATTGTCCAAAGGACTGCTCCTGTTCGGACAATAATATCTATACTTGACATCTCCTATTCGGACAATATTGTCCGAAGACCACTCCTCTTCGGACAATAATATCTATACTTGACATCTCCTATTCGGACACTATTGTCCAAAGGACTGCTCCTGTTCGGACAATAATATCTATTCTTGACATCTACTATTCGGACAATATTGTCCGAAGACCACTCCTCTTCGGACAATAATATCTATACTTGACATCTCCTATTTGGACACTATTGTCCAAAGGACTGCTCCTGTTCGGACAATAATATCTATACTTGACATCTCCTATTCGGACAATATTGTCCGAAAACCACTCCTGTTCGGACAGTAATATCTATACTTGACATCTCCTATTCGGACAATATTGTCCGAAGACCACTCCTCTTCGGACAATAATATCTATACTTGACATCTCCTATTCGGACACTATTGTCCAAAGGACTGCTCCTGTTCGGACAATAATATCTATACTTGACATCTCCTATTTGGACAATATTGTCCGAAGACCATTCCTCTTCGGACAATAATATCTATACTTGACATCTCCTATTCGGACAATATTGTCCAAAGACCACTCCTGTTTGGACAGTAATATCTATACTTGACATCTCCTATTCGGACAATATTGTCCGAAGACCACGCCTCTTCGGACAATAATATCTATACTTGACATCTCCTATTCGGACACTATTGTCCAAAGGACTGCTCCTGTTCGGACAATAATATCTATACTTGACATCTCCTATTCGGACAATATTGTCCGAAGACCACTCCTCTTCGGACAATAATATCTATACTTGACATCTCCTATTCGGACAATATTGTCCAAAGGACTGCTCCTGTTCGGACAATAATATCTATTCTTGACATCTCCTATTCGGACAATATTGTCCGAAGACCACTCCTCTTCGGACAATAATATCTATACTTGACATCTCCTATTTGGACAATATTGTACGAAGACCAATCCTCTTCGGACAATAATATCTATACTTGACATCTCCTATTCGGACAATATTGTCTGAAGACCACTCCTCTTCGGACAATAATATCTATACTTGACATCTCCTATTCAGACACTATTGTCCAAAGGACTGCTCCTGTTCGGACAATAATATCTATACTTGACATCTCCTATTTGGACAATATTGTCCGAAGACCACTCCTCTTTGGACAATAATATCTATACTTGACATCTCCTATTCGGACACTATTGTTCAAAGGACTGCTCCTGTTAGGACAATAATATCTATACTTGACATCTCCTATTCGGACACTATTGTCCGAAGACCACTCCTCTTCGGACAATAATATCTATACTTGACATCTCCTATTCGGACACTATTGTCCAAAGGACTGCTCCTGTTCGGACAATAATATCTATACTTGACATCTCCTATTCGGACACTATTGTCCAAAGGACTGCTCCTGTTCGGACAATAATATCTATTCTTGACATCTCCTATTCGGACAATATTGTCCGAAGACCACTCCTCTTCGGACAATAATATCTATACTTGACATCTCCTATTCGGACAATATTGTCCAAAGGACTGCTCCTGTTCGGACAATAATATCTATTCTTGACATCTCCTATTCGGACAATATTGTCCGAAGACCACTCCTCTTCGGACAATAATATCTATACTTGACATCTCCTATTTGGACACTATTGTCCAAAGGACTGCTCCTGTTCGGACAATAATATCTATACTTGACATCTCCTATTCGGACAATATTGTCCAAAGGACTGCTCCTGTTCGGACAATAATATCTATACTTGACATCTCCTATTCGGACAATATTGTCCGAAAACCACTCCTGTTCGGACAGTAATATCTATACTTGACATCTCCTATTCGGACAATATTGTCCGAAGGCCACTCCTCTTCGGACAATAATATCTATACTTGACATCTCCTATTCGGACACTATTGTCCAAAGGACTGCTCCTGTTCGGACAATAATATCTATACTTGACATCTCCTATTTGGACAATATTGTACGAAGACCATTCCTCTTCGGACAATAATATCTATACTTGACATCTCCTATTCGGACAATATTGTCTGAAGACCACTCCTCTTCGGACAATAATATCTATACATGACATCTCCTATTCGGACAATATTGTCCGAAGACCATTCCTCTTCGGACAATAATATCTATACTTGACATCTCCTATTCGGACACTATTGTCCAAAGGACTGCTCCTGTTCGGACAATAATATCTATACTTGACATCTCCTATTCGGACAATATTGTCCGAAGACCACTCCTCTTCGGACAATAATATCTATACTTGACATCTCCTATTCGGACACTATTGTCCAAAGGACTGCTCCTGTTCGGACAATAATATCTATTCTTGACATCTCCTATTCGGACAATATTGTCTGAAGACCACTCCTCTTCGGACAATAATATCTATACTTGACATCTCCTATTTGGACAATATTGTACGAAGATCATTCCTCTTCGGACAATAATATCTTTACTTGACATCTCCTATTCGGACAATATTGTCTGAAGACCACTCCTCTTCGGACAATAATATCTATACTTGACATCTCCTATTCAGACACTATTGTCCAAAGGACTGCTCCTGTTCGGACAATAATATCTATACTTGACATCTCCTATTCGGACAATATTGTCCGAAGACCACTCCTCTTCGGACAACTTTATAATATCTATACTTGACATCTCCTATTCGGACACTATTGTCCAAAGGACTGCTCCTGTTCGGACAATAATATCTATTCTTGACATCTCCTATTCGGACAATATTGTCCGAAGACCACTCCTCTTCGGACAATAATATCTATACTTGACATCTCCTATTTGGACACTATTGTCCAAAGGACTGCTCCTGTTCGGACAATAATATCTATACTTGACATCTCCTATTCGGACAATATTGTCCGAAAACCACTCCTGTTCGGACAGTAATATCTATACTTGACATCTCCTATTCGGACAATATTGTCCGAAGGCCACTCCTCTTCGGACAATAATATCTATACTTGACATCTCCTATTCGGACACTATTGTCCAAAGGACTGCTCCTGTTCGGACAATAATATCTATACTTGACATCTCCTATTTGGACAATATTGTACGAAGACCATTCCTCTTCGGACAATAATATCTATACATGACATCTCCTATTCGGACAATATTGTCCGAAGACCATTCCTCTTCGGACAATAATATCTATACTTGACATCTCCTATTCGGACACTATTGTCCAAAGGACTGCTCCTGTTCGGACAATAATATCTATACTTGACATCTCCTATTCGGACAATATTGTCCGAAGACCACTCCTCTTCGGACAATAATATCTATACTTGACATCTCCTATTCGGACACTATTGTCCAAAGGACTGCTCCTGTTCGGACAATAATATCTATTCTTGACATCTCCTATTCGGACAATATTGTCTGAAGACCACTCCTCTTCGGACAATAATATCTATACTTGACATCTCCTATTTGGACAATATTGTACGAAGATCATTCCTCTTCGGACAATAATATCTTTACTTGACATCTCCTATTCGGACAATATTGTCTGAAGACCACTCCTCTTCGGACAATAATATCTATACTTGACATCTCCTATTCAGACACTATTGTCCAAAGGACTGCTCCTGTTCGGACAATAATATCTATACTTGACATCTCCTATTCGGACAATATTGTCCGAAGACCACTCCTCTTCGGACAACTTTATAATATCTATACTTGACATCTCCTATTCGGACACTATTGTCCAAAGGACTGCTCCTGTTCGGACAATAATATCTATTCTTGACATCTCCTATTCGGACAATATTGTCCGAAGACCACTCCTCTTCGGACAATAATATCTATACTTGACATCTCCTATTTGGACACTATTGTCCAAAGGACTGCTCCTGTTCGGACAATAATATCTATACTTGACATCTCCTATTCGGACAATATTGTCCAAAGGACTGCTCCTGTTCGGACAATAATATCTATACTTGACATCTCCTATTCGGACAATATTGTCCGAAAACCACTCCTGTTCGGACAGTAATATCTATACTTGACATCTCCTATTCGGACAATATTGTCCGAAGGCCACTCCTCTTCGGACAATAATATCTATACTTGACATCTCCTATTCGGACACTATTGTCCAAAGGACTGCTCCTGTTCGGACAATAATATCTATACTTGACATCTCCTATTTGGACAATATTGTACGAAGACCATTCCTCTTCGGACAATAATATCTATACTTGACATCTCCTATTCGGACAATATTGTCTGAAGACCACTCCTCTTCGGACAATAATATCTATACATGACATCTCCTATTCGGACAATATTGTCCGAAGACCACTCCTCTTCGGACAATAATATCTATACTTGACATCTCCTATTCGGACACTATTGTCCAAAGGACTGCTCCTGTTCGGACAATAATATCTATACTTGACATCTCCTATTCGGACAATATTGTCCGAAGACCACTCCTCTTCGGACAATAATATCTATACTTGACATCTCCTATTCGGACACTATTGTCCAAAGGACTGCTCCTGTTCGGACAATAATATCTATTCTTGACATCTCCTATTCGGACAATATTGTCTGAAGACCACTCCTCTTCGGACAATAATATCTATACTTGACATCTCCTATTTGGACAATATTGTACGAAGATCATTCCTCTTCGGACAATAATATCTTTACTTGACATCTCCTATTCGGACAATATTGTCTGAAGACCACTCCTCTTCGGACAATAATATCTATACTTGACATCTCCTATTCAGACACTATTGTCCAAAGGACTGCTCCTGTTCGGACAATAATATCTATACTTGACATCTCCTATTCGGACAATATTGTCCGAAGACCACTCCTCTTCGGACAACTTTATAATATCTATACTTGACATCTCCTATTCGGACACTATTGTCCAAAGGACTGCTCCTGTTCAGACAATAATATCTTTACTTGACATCTCCTATTCAGACATTATTGTCCAAACGACTACTCCTGTTCGGACAATAATACATGTATCTATACTTGATATCTCCTATTCGGACATTATTGTCCAAAGGACCACTCCTGTTCGGACAGTAATATCTATACCTGACATCTCCTATTCGGACAATATTGTCCGAAGACCATTCCTCTTCGGACAATAATATCTATACTTGACATCTCCTATTCGGACACTATTGTCCAAAGACCACTCCTGTTTGGACAGTAATATCTATACTTGACATCTCCTATTCGGACAATATTGTCCGAAGACCACTCCTCTTCGGACAATAATATCTATACTTGACATCTCCTATTCGGACACTATTGTCCAAAGGACTGCTCCTGTTCGGACAATAATATCTATACTTGACATCTCCTATTTGGACAATATTGTCCGAAGACCACTCCTCTTCGGACAATAATATCTATACTTGACATCTCCTATTCGGACACTATTGTTCAAAGGACTGCTCCTGTTAGGACAATAATATCTATACTTGACATCTCCTATTCGGACACTATTGTCCGAAGACCACTCCTCTTCGGACAATAATATCTATACTTGACATCTCCTATTCGGACACTATTGTCCAAAGGACTGCTCCTGTTCGGACAATAATATCTATTCTTGACATCTCCTATTCGGACAATATTGTCCGAAGACCACTCCTCTTCGGACAATAATATCTATACTTGACATCTCCTATTCGGACAATATTGTCCAAAGGACTGCTCCTGTTCGGACAATAATATCTATTCTTGACATCTCCTATTCGGACAATATTGTCCGAAGACCACTCCTCTTCGGACAATAATATCTATACTTGACATCTCCTATTTGGACACTATTGTCCAAAGGACTGCTCCTGTTCGGACAATAATATCTATACTTGACATCTCCTATTCGGACAATATTGTCCAAAGGACTGCTCCTGTTCGGACAATAATATCTATACTTGACATCTCCTATTCGGACAATATTGTCCGAAAACCACTCCTGTTCGGACAGTAATATCTATACTTGACATCTCCTATTCGGACAATATTGTCCGAAGGCCACTCCTCTTCGGACAATAATATCTATACTTGACATCTCCTATTCGGACACTATTGTCCAAAGGACTGCTCCTGTTCGGACAATAATATCTATACTTGACATCTCCTATTTGGACAATATTGTACGAAGACCATTCCTCTTCGGACAATAATATCTATACTTGACATCTCCTATTCGGACAATATTGTCTGAAGACCACTCCTCTTCGGACAATAATATCTATACTTGACATCTCCTATTCGGACAATATTGTCCGAAGACCACTCCTCTTCGGACAATAATATCTATACTTGACATCTCCTATTTGGACAATATTGTACGAAGATCATTCCTCTTCGGACAATAATATCTTTACTTGACATCTCCTATTCGGACAATATTGTCTGAAGACCACTCCTCTTCGGACAATAATATCTATACTTGACATCTCCTATTCAGACACTATTGTCCAAAGGACTGCTCCTGTTCGGACAATAATATCTATACTTGACATCTCCTATTTGGACAATATTGTACGAAGACCATTCCTCTTCGGACAATAATATCTATACTTGACATCTCCTATTCGGACAATATTGTCTGAAGACCACTCCTCTTTGGACAATAATATCTATACTTGACATCTCCTATTCGGACACTATTGTTCAAAGGACTGCTCCTGTTAGGACAATAATATCTATACTTGACATCTCCTATTCGGACACTATTGTCCGAAGACCACTCCTCTTCGGACAATAATATCTATACTTGACATCTCCTATTCGGACACTATTGTCCAAAGGACTGCTCCTGTTCGGACAATAATATCTATACTTGACATCTCCTATTCGGACACTATTGTCCAAAGGACTGCTCCTGTTCGGACAATAATATCTATTCTTGACATCTCCTATTCGGACAATATTGTCCGAAGACCACTCCTCTTCGGACAATAATATCTATACTTGACATCTCCTATTCGGACAATATTGTCCAAAGGACTGCTCCTGTTCGGACAATAATATCTATTCTTGACATCTCCTATTCGGACAATATTGTCCGAAGACCACTCCTCTTCGGACAATAATATCTATACTTGACATCTCCTATTTGGACACTATTGTCCAAAGGACTGCTCCTGTTCGGACAATAATATCTATACTTGACATCTCCTATTCGGACAATATTGTCCGAAAACCACTCCTGTTCGGACAGTAATATCTATACTTGACATCTCCTATTCGGACAATATTGTCCGAAGGCCACTCCTCTTCGGACAATAATATCTATACTTGACATCTCCTATTCGGACACTATTGTCCAAAGGACTGCTCCTGTTCGGACAATAATATCTATACTTGACATCTCCTATTTGGACAATATTGTACGAAGACCATTCCTCTTCGGACAATAATATCTATACTTGACATCTCCTATTCGGACAATATTGTCTGAAGACCACTCCTCTTCGGACAATAATATCTATACATGACATCTCCTATTCGGACAATATTGTCCGAAGACCATTCCTCTTCGGACAATAATATCTATACTTGACATCTCCTATTCGGACACTATTGTCCAAAGGACTGCTCCTGTTCGGACAATAATATCTATACTTGACATCTCCTATTCGGACAATATTGTCCGAAGACCACTCCTCTTCGGACAATAATATCTATACTTGACATCTCCTATTCGGACACTATTGTCCAAAGGACTGCTCCTGTTCGGACAATAATATCTATTCTTGACATCTCCTATTCGGACAATATTGTCTGAAGACCACTCCTCTTCGGACAATAATATCTATACTTGACATCTCCTATTTGGACAATATTGTACGAAGATCATTCCTCTTCGGACAATAATATCTTTACTTGACATCTCCTATTCGGACAATATTGTCTGAAGACCACTCCTCTTCGGACAATAATATCTATACTTGACATCTCCTATTCAGACACTATTGTCCAAAGGACTGCTCCTGTTCGGACAATAATATCTATACTTGACATCTCCTATTCGGACAATATTGTCCGAAGACCACTCCTCTTCGGACAACTTTATAATATCTATACTTGACATCTCCTATTCGGACACTATTGTCCAAAGGACTGCTCCTGTTCGGACAATAATATCTATTCTTGACATCTCCTATTCGGACAATATTGTCCGAAGACCACTCCTCTTCGGACAATAATATCTATACTTGACATCTCCTATTTGGACACTATTGTCCAAAGGACTGCTCCTGTTCGGACAATAATATCTATACTTGACATCTCCTATTCGGACAATATTGTCCGAAAACCACTCCTGTTCGGACAGTAATATCTATACTTGACATCTCCTATTCGGACAATATTGTCCGAAGGCCACTCCTCTTCGGACAATAATATCTATACTTGACATCTCCTATTCGGACACTATTGTCCAAAGGACTGCTCCTGTTCGGACAATAATATCTATACTTGACATCTCCTATTTGGACAATATTGTACGAAGACCATTCCTCTTCGGACAATAATATCTATACATGACATCTCCTATTCGGACAATATTGTCCGAAGACCACTCCTCTTCGGACAATAATATCTATACTTGACATCTCCTATTCGGACACTATTGTCCAAAGGACTGCTCCTGTTCGGACAATAATATCTATACTTGACATCTCCTATTCGGACAATATTGTCCGAAGACCACTCCTCTTCGGACAATAATATCTATACTTGACATCTCCTATTCGGACACTATTGTCCAAAGGACTGCTCCTGTTCGGACAATAATATCTATTCTTGACATCTCCTATTCGGACAATATTGTCTGAAGACCACTCCTCTTCGGACAATAATATCTATACTTGACATCTCCTATTTGGACAATATTGTACGAAGATCATTCCTCTTCGGACAATAATATCTTTACTTGACATCTCCTATTCGGACAATATTGTCTGAAGACCACTCCTCTTCGGACAATAATATCTATACTTGACATCTCCTATTCAGACACTATTGTCCAAAGGACTGCTCCTGTTCGGACAATAATATCTATACTTGACATCTCCTATTCGGACAATATTGTCCGAAGACCACTCCTCTTCGGACAACTTTATAATATCTATACTTGACATCTCCTATTCGGACACTATTGTCCAAAGGACTGCTCCTGTTCGGACAATAATATCTATACTTGACATCTCCTATTCGGACAATATTGTCCGAAGACCACTCCTCTTCGGACAATAATATCTATACTTGACATCTCCTATTTGGACACTATTGTCCAAAGGACTGCTCCTGTTCGGACAATAATATCTATACTTGACATCTCCTATTCGGACAATATTGTCCAAAGGACTGCTCCTGTTCGGACAATAATATCTATACTTGACATCTCCTATTCGGACAATATTGTCCGAAAACCACTCCTGTTCGGACAGTAATATCTATACTTGACATCTCCTATTCGGACAATATTGTCCGAAGGCCACTCCTCTTCGGACAATAATATCTATACTTGACATCTCCTATTCGGACACTATTGTCCAAAGGACTGCTCCTGTTCGGACAATAATATCTATACTTGACATCTCCTATTTGGACAATATTGTACGAAGACCATTCCTCTTCGGACAATAATATCTATACTTGACATCTCCTATTCGGACAATATTGTCTGAAGACCACTCCTCTTCGGACAATAATATCTATACATGACATCTCCTATTCGGACAATATTGTCCGAAGACCACTCCTCTTCGGACAATAATATCTATACTTGACATCTCCTATTCGGACACTATTGTCCAAAGGACTGCTCCTGTTCGGACAATAATATCTATACTTGACATCTCCTATTCGGACAATATTGTCCGAAGACCACTCCTCTTCGGACAATAATATCTATACTTGACATCTCCTATTCGGACACTATTGTCCAAAGGACTGCTCCTGTTCGGACAATAATATCTATTCTTGACATCTCCTATTCGGACAATATTGTCTGAAGACCACTCCTCTTCGGACAATAATATCTATACTTGACATCTCCTATTTGGACAATATTGTACGAAGATCATTCCTCTTCGGACAATAATATCTTTACTTGACATCTCCTATTCGGACAATATTGTCTGAAGACCACTCCTCTTCGGACAATAATATCTATACTTGACATCTCCTATTCAGACACTATTGTCCAAAGGACTGCTCCTGTTCGGACAATAATATCTATACTTGACATCTCCTATTCGGACAATATTGTCCGAAGACCACTCCTCTTCGGACAACTTTATAATATCTATACTTGACATCTCCTATTCGGACACTATTGTCCAAAGGACTGCTCCTGTTCAGACAATAATATCTTTACTTGACATCTCCTATTCAGACATTATTGTCCAAACGACTACTCCTGTTCGGACAATAATACATGTATCTATACTTGATATCTCCTATTCGGACATTATTGTCCAAAGGACCACTCCTGTTCGGACAGTAATATCTATACCTGACATCTCCTATTCGGACAATATTGTCCGAAGACCATTCCTCTTCGGACAATAATATCTATACTTGACATCTCCTATTCGGACACTATTGTCCAAAGACCACTCCTGTTTGGACAGTAATATCTATACTTGACATCTCCTATTCGGACAATATTGTCCGAAGACCACTCCTCTTCGGACAATAATATCTATACTTGACATCTCCTATTCGGACACTATTGTCCAAAGGACTGCTCCTGTTCGGACAATAATATCTATACTTGACATCTCCTATTTGGACAATATTGTCCGAAGACCACTCCTCTTCGGACAATAATATCTATACTTGACATCTCCTATTCGGACACTATTGTTCAAAGGACTGCTCCTGTTAGGACAATAATATCTATACTTGACATCTCCTATTCGGACACTATTGTCCGAAGACCACTCCTCTTCGGACAATAATATCTATACTTGACATCTCCTATTCGGACACTATTGTCCAAAGGACTGCTCCTGTTCGGACAATAATATCTATTCTTGACATCTCCTATTCGGACAATATTGTCCGAAGACCACTCCTCTTCGGACAATAATATCTATACTTGACATCTCCTATTCGGACAATATTGTCCAAAGGACTGCTCCTGTTCGGACAATAATATCTATTCTTGACATCTCCTATTCGGACAATATTGTCCGAAGACCACTCCTCTTTGGACAATAATATCTATACTTGACATCTCCTATTTGGACACTATTGTCCAAAGGACTGCTCCTGTTCGGACAATAATATCTATACTTGACATCTCCTATTCGGACAATATTGTCCAAAGGACTGCTCCTGTTCGGACAATAATATCTATACTTGACATCTCCTATTCGGACAATATTGTCCGAAAACCACTCCTGTTCGGACAGTAATATCTATACTTGACATCTCCTATTCGGACAATATTGTCCGAAGGCCACTCCTCTTCGGACAATAATATCTATACTTGACATCTCCTATTCGGACACTATTGTCCAAAGGACTGCTCCTGTTCGGACAATAATATCTATACTTGACATCTCCTATTTGGACAATATTGTACGAAGACCATTCCTCTTCGGACAATAATATCTATACTTGACATCTCCTATTCGGACAATATTGTCTGAAGACCACTCCTCTTCGGACAATAATATCTATACTTGACATCTCCTATTCGGACAATATTGTCCGAAGACCACTCCTCTTCGGACAATAATATCTATACTTGACATCTCCTATTTGGACAATATTGTACGAAGATCATTCCTCTTCGGACAATAATATCTTTACTTGACATCTCCTATTCGGACAATATTGTCTGAAGACCACTCCTCTTCGGACAATAATATCTATACTTGACATCTCCTATTCAGACACTATTGTCCAAAGGACTGCTCCTGTTCGGACAATAATATCTATACTTGACATCTCCTATTTGGACAATATTGTACGAAGACCATTCCTCTTCGGACAATAATATCTATACTTGACATCTCCTATTCGGACAATATTGTCTGAAGACCACTCCTCTTCGGACAATAATATCTATACATGACATCTCCTATTCGGACAATATTGTCCGAAGACCACTCCTCTTCGGACAATAATATCTATACTTGACATCTCCTATTCGGACAATATTGTCCAAAGGACTGCTCCTGTTCGGACAATAATATCTATACTTGACATCTCCTATTCGGACAATATTGTCCGAAGACCACTCCTCTTCGGACAATAATATCTATACTTGACATCTCCTATTCGGACACTATTGTCCTAAGGACTGCTCCTGTTCGGACAATAATATCTATTCTTGACATCTCCTATTCGGACAATATTGTCCGAAGACCACTCCTCTTCGGACAATAATATCTATACTTGACATCTCCTATTTGGACACTATTGTCCAAAGGACTGCTCCTGTTCGGACAATAATATCTATACTTGACATCTCCTATTCGGACAATATTGTCCAAAGGACTGCTCCTGTTCGGACAATAATATCTATACTTGACATCTCCTATTCGGACAATATTGTCCGAAAACCACTCCTGTTCGGACAGTAATATCTATACTTGACATCTCCTATTCGGACAATATTGTCCGAAGGCCACTCCTCTTCGGACAATAATATCTATACTTGACATCTCCTATTCGGACACTATTGTCCAAAGGACTGCTCCTGTTCGGACAATAATATCTATACTTGACATCTCCTATTTGGACAATATTGTACGAAGACCATTCCTCTTCGGACAATAATATCTATACTTGACATCTCCTATTCGGACAATATTGTCTGAAGACCACTCCTCTTCGGACAATAATATCTATACATGACATCTCCTATTCGGACAATATTGTCCGAAGACCACTCCTCTTCGGACAATAATATCTATACTTGACATCTCCTATTCGGACACTATTGTCCAAAGGACTGCTCCTGTTCGGACAATAATATCTATACTTGACATCTCCTATTCGGACAATATTGTCCGAAAACCACTCCTGTTCGGACAGTAATATCTATACTTGACATCTCCTATTCGGACAATATTGTCCGAAGGCCACTCCTCTTCGGACAATAATATCTATACTTGACATCTCCTATTCGGACACTATTGTCCAAAGGACTGCTCCTGTTCGGACAATAATATCTATACTTGACATCTCCTATTCGGACAATATTGTCCAAAGGACTGCTCCTGTTCGGACAATAATATCTATACTTGACATCTCCTATTCGGACAATATTGTCCGAAAACCACTCCTGTTCGGACAGTAATATCTATACTTGACATCTCCTATTCGGACAATATTGTCCGAAGGCCACTCCTCTTCGGACAATAATATCTATACTTGACATCTCCTATTCGGACACTATTGTCCAAAGGACTGCTCCTGTTCGGACAATAATATCTATACTTGACATCTCCTATTTGGACA
Source organism: Heliocidaris tuberculata (assembly GCA_025618425.1). Lineage (NCBI taxonomy): Eukaryota > Metazoa > Echinodermata > Echinoidea > Camarodonta > Echinometridae > Heliocidaris > Heliocidaris tuberculata. Next base: position 10,518,348 of record CM046845.1, on the reverse strand, counting down.
ATATTGTACGAAGACCATTCCTCTTCGGACAATAATATCTATACTTGACATCTCCTATTCGGACAATATTGTCTGAAGACCACTCCTCTTCGGACAATAATATCTATACTTGACATCTCCTATTCGGACAATATTGTCCGAAGACCACTCCTCTTCGGACAATAATATCTATACTTGACATCTCCTATTTGGACAATATTGTACGAAGATCATTCCTCTTCGGACAATAATATCTTTACTTGACATCTCCTATTCGGACAATATTGTCTGAAGACCACTCCTCTTCGGACAATAATATCTATACTTGACATCTCCTATTCAGACACTATTGTCCAAAGGACTGCTCCTGTTCGGACAATAATATCTATACTTGACATCTCCTATTTGGACAATATTGTACGAAGACCATTCCTCTTCGGACAATAATATCTATACTTGACATCTCCTATTCGGACAATATTGTCTGAAGACCACTCCTCTTCGGACAATAATATCTATACATGACATCTCCTATTCGGACAATATTGTCCGAAGACCACTCCTCTTCGGACAATAATATCTATACTTGACATCTCCTATTCGGACAATATTGTCCAAAGGACTGCTCCTGTTCGGACAATAATATCTATACTTGACATCTCCTATTCGGACAATATTGTCCGAAGACCACTCCTCTTCGGACAATAATATCTATACTTGACATCTCCTATTCGGACACTATTGTCCTAAGGACTGCTCCTGTTCGGACAATAATATCTATTCTTGACATCTCCTATTCGGACAATATTGTCCGAAGACCACTCCTCTTCGGACAATAATATCTATACTTGACATCTCCTATTTGGACACTATTGTCCAAAGGACTGCTCCTGTTCGGACAATAATATCTATACTTGACATCTCCTATTCGGACAATATTGTCCAAAGGACTGCTCCTGTTCGGACAATAATATCTATACTTGACATCTCCTATTCGGACAATATTGTCCGAAAACCACTCCTGTTCGGACAGTAATATCTATACTTGACATCTCCTATTCGGACAATATTGTCCGAAGGCCACTCCTCTTCGGACAATAATATCTATACTTGACATCTCCTATTCGGACACTATTGTCCAAAGGACTGCTCCTGTTCGGACAATAATATCTATACTTGACATCTCCTATTTGGACAATATTGTACGAAGACCATTCCTCTTCGGACAATAATATCTATACTTGACATCTCCTATTCGGACAATATTGTCTGAAGACCACTCCTCTTCGGACAATAATATCTATACATGACATCTCCTATTCGGACAATATTGTCCGAAGACCACTCCTCTTCGGACAATAATATCTATACTTGACATCTCCTATTCGGACACTATTGTCCAAAGGACTGCTCCTGTTCGGACAATAATATCTATACTTGACATCTCCTATTCGGACAATATTGTCCGAAGACCACTCCTCTTCGGACAATAATATCTATACTTGACATCTCCTATTCGGACACTATTGTCCAAAGGACTGCTCCTGTTCGGACAATAATATCTATTCTTGACATCTCCTATTCGGACAATATTGTCTGAAGACCACTCCTCTTCGGACAATAATATCTATACTTGACATCTCCTATTTGGACAATATTGTACGAAGATCATTCCTCTTCGGACAATAATATCTTTACTTGACATCTCCTATTCGGACAATATTGTCTGAAGACCACTCCTCTTCGGACAATAATATCTATACTTGACATCTCCTATTCAGACACTATTGTCCAAAGGACTGCTCCTGTTCGGACAATAATATCTATACTTGACATCTCCTATTCGGACAATATTGTCCGAAGACCACTCCTCTTCGGACAACTTTATAATATCTATACTTGACATCTCCTATTCGGACACTATTGTCCAAAGGACTGCTCCTGTTCGGACAATAATATCTATTCTTGACATCTCCTATTCGGACAATATTGTCCGAAGACCACTCCTCTTCGGACAATAATATCTATACTTGACATCTCCTATTTGGACACTATTGTCCAAAGGACTGCTCCTGTTCGGACAATAATATCTATACTTGACATCTCCTATTCGGACAATATTGTCCAAAGGACTGCTCCTGTTCGGACAATAATATCTATACTTGACATCTCCTATTCGGACAATATTGTCCGAAAACCACTCCTGTTCGGACAGTAATATCTATACTTGACATCTCCTATTCGGACAATATTGTCCGAAGGCCACTCCTCTTCGGACAATAATATCTATACTTGACATCTCCTATTCGGACACTATTGTCCAAAGGACTGCTCCTGTTCGGACAATAATATCTATACTTGACATCTCCTATTTGGACAATATTGTACGAAGACCATTCCTCTTCGGACAATAATATCTATACTTGACATCTCCTATTCGGACAATATTGTCTGAAGACCACTCCTCTTCGGACAATAATATCTATACATGACATCTCCTATTCGGACAATATTGTCCGAAGACCACTCCTCTTCGGACAATAATATCTATACTTGACATCTCCTATTCGGACACTATTGTCCAAAGGACTGCTCCTGTTCGGACAATAATATCTATACTTGACATCTCCTATTCGGACAATATTGTCCGAAGACCACTCCTCTTCGGACAATAATATCTATACTTGACATCTCCTATTCGGACACTATTGTCCAAAGGACTGCTCCTGTTCGGACAATAATATCTATTCTTGACATCTCCTATTCGGACAATATTGTCTGAAGACCACTCCTCTTCGGACAATAATATCTATACTTGACATCTCCTATTTGGACAATATTGTACGAAGATCATTCCTCTTCGGACAATAATATCTTTACTTGACATCTCCTATTCGGACAATATTGTCTGAAGACCACTCCTCTTCGGACAATAATATCTATACTTGACATCTCCTATTCAGACACTATTGTCCAAAGGACTGCTCCTGTTCGGACAATAATATCTATACTTGACATCTCCTATTCGGACAATATTGTCCGAAGACCACTCCTCTTCGGACAACTTTATAATATCTATACTTGACATCTCCTATTCGGACACTATTGTCCAAAGGACTGCTCCTGTTCAGACAATAATATCTTTACTTGACATCTCCTATTCAGACATTATTGTCCAAACGACTACTCCTGTTCGGACAATAATACATGTATCTATACTTGATATCTCCTATTCGGACATTATTGTCCAAAGGACCACTCCTGTTCGGACAGTAATATCTATACCTGACATCTCCTATTCGGACAATATTGTCCGAAGACCATTCCTCTTCGGACAATAATATCTATACTTGACATCTCCTATTCGGACACTATTGTCCAAAGACCACTCCTGTTTGGACAGTAATATCTATACTTGACATCTCCTATTCGGACAATATTGTCCGAAGACCACTCCTCTTCGGACAATAATATCTATACTTGACATCTCCTATTCGGACACTATTGTCCAAAGGACTGCTCCTGTTCGGACAATAATATCTATACTTGACATCTCCTATTTGGACAATATTGTCCGAAGACCACTCCTCTTCGGACAATAATATCTATACTTGACATCTCCTATTCGGACACTATTGTTCAAAGGACTGCTCCTGTTAGGACAATAATATCTATACTTGACATCTCCTATTCGGACACTATTGTCCGAAGACCACTCCTCTTCGGACAATAATATCTATACTTGACATCTCCTATTCGGACACTATTGTCCAAAGGACTGCTCCTGTTCGGACAATAATATCTATTCTTGACATCTCCTATTCGGACAATATTGTCCGAAGACCACTCCTCTTCGGACAATAATATCTATACTTGACATCTCCTATTCGGACAATATTGTCCAAAGGACTGCTCCTGTTCGGACAATAATATCTATTCTTGACATCTCCTATTCGGACAATATTGTCCGAAGACCACTCCTCTTCGGACAATAATATCTATACTTGACATCTCCTATTTGGACACTATTGTCCAAAGGACTGCTCCTGTTCGGACAATAATATCTATACTTGACATCTCCTATTCGGACAATATTGTCCAAAGGACTGCTCCTGTTCGGACAATAATATCTATACTTGACATCTCCTATTCGGACAATATTGTCCGAAGACCACTCCTCTTCGGACAATAATATCTATACTTGACATCTCCTATTCGGACACTATTGTCCAAAGGACTGCTCCTGTTCGGACAATAATATCTATACTTGACATCTCCTATTTGGACAATATTGTACGAAGACCATTCCTCTTCGGACAATAATATCTATACTTGACATCTCCTATTCGGACAATATTGTCTGAAGACCACTCCTCTTCGGACAATAATATCTATACATGACATCTCCTATTCGGACAATATTGTCCGAAGACCACTCCTCTTCGGACAATAATATCTATACTTGACATCTCCTATTTGGACAATATTGTACGAAGATCATTCCTCTTCGGACAATAATATCTTTACTTGACATCTCCTATTCGGACAATATTGTCTGAAGACCACTCCTCTTCGGACAATAATATCTATACTTGACATCTCCTATTCAGACACTATTGTCCAAAGGACTGCTCCTGTTCGGACAATAATATCTATACTTGACATCTCCTATTTGGACAATATTGTACGAAGACCATTCCTCTTCGGACAATAATATCTATACTTGACATCTCCTATTCGGACAATATTGTCTGAAGACCACTCCTCTTCGGACAATAATATCTATACATGACATCTCCTATTCGGACAATATTGTCCGAAGACCACTCCTCTTCGGACAATAATATCTATACTTGACATCTCCTATTCGGACAATATTGTCCAAAGGACTGCTCCTGTTCGGACAATAATATCTATACTTGACATCTCCTATTCGGACAATATTGTCCGAAGACCACTCCTCTTCGGACAATAATATCTATACTTGACATCTCCTATTCGGACACTATTGTCCTAAGGACTGCTCCTGTTCGGACAATAATATCTATTCTTGACATCTCCTATTTGGACAATATTGTACGAAGACCATTCCTCTTCGGACAATAATATCTATACTTGACATCTCCTATTCGGACAATATTGTCTGAAGACCACTCCTCTTCGGACAATAATATCTATACATGACATCTCCTATTCGGACAATATTGTCCGAAGACCACATCTCCTATTTGGACAATATTGTACGAAGATCATTCCTCTTCGGACAATAATATCTTTACTTGACATCTCCTATTCGGACAATATTGTCTGAAGACCACTCCTCTTCGGACAATAATATCTATACTTGACATCTCCTATTCAGACACTATTGTCCAAAGGACTGCTCCTGTTCGGACAATAATATCTATACTTGACATCTCCTATTTGGACAATATTGTACGAAGACCATTCCTCTTCGGACAATAATATCTATACTTGACATCTCCTATTCGGACAATATTGTCTGAAGACCACTCCTCTTCGGACAATAATATCTATACATGACATCTCCTATTCGGACAATATTGTCCGAAGACCACTCCTCTTCGGACAATAATATCTATACTTGACATCTCCTATTCGGACAATATTGTCCAAAGGACTGCTCCTGTTCGGACAATAATATCTATACTTGACATCTCCTATTCGGACAATATTGTCCGAAGACCACTCCTCTTCGGACAATAATATCTATACTTGACATCTCCTATTCGGACACTATTGTCCTAAGGACTGCTCCTGTTCGGACAATAATATCTATTCTTGACATCTCCTATTCGGACAATATTGTCCGAAGACCACTCCTCTTCGGACAATAATATCTATACTTGACATCTCCTATTTGGACACTATTGTCCAAAGGACTGCTCCTGTTCGGACAATAATATCTATACTTGACATCTCCTATTCGGACAATATTGTCCAAAGGACTGCTCCTGTTCGGACAATAATATCTATACTTGACATCTCCTATTCGGACAATATTGTCCGAAAACCACTCCTGTTCGGACAGTAATATCTATACTTGACATCTCCTATTCGGACAATATTGTCCGAAGGCCACTCCTCTTCGGACAATAATATCTATACTTGACATCTCCTATTCGGACACTATTGTCCAAAGGACTGCTCCTGTTCGGACAATAATATCTATACTTGACATCTCCTATTTGGACAATATTGTACGAAGACCATTCCTCTTCGGACAATAATATCTATACTTGACATCTCCTATTCGGACAATATTGTCTGAAGACCACTCCTCTTCGGACAATAATATCTATACATGACATCTCCTATTCGGACAATATTGTCCGAAGACCACTCCTCTTCGGACAATAATATCTATACTTGACATCTCCTATTCGGACACTATTGTCCAAAGGACTGCTCCTGTTCGGACAATAATATCTATACTTGACATCTCCTATTCGGACAATATTGTCCGAAGACCACTCCTCTTCGGACAATAATATCTATACTTGACATCTCCTATTCGGACACTATTGTCCAAAGGACTGCTCCTGTTCGGACAATAATATCTATTCTTGACATCTCCTATTCGGACAATATTGTCTGAAGACCACTCCTCTTCGGACAATAATATCTATACTTGACATCTCCTATTTGGACAATATTGTACGAAGATCATTCCTCTTCGGACAATAATATCTTTACTTGACATCTCCTATTCGGACAATATTGTCTGAAGACCACTCCTCTTCGGACAATAATATCTATACTTGACATCTCCTATTCAGACACTATTGTCCAAAGGACTGCTCCTGTTCGGACAATAATATCTATACTTGACATCTCCTATTCGGACAATATTGTCCGAAGACCACTCCTCTTCGGACAACTTTATAATATCTATACTTGACATCTCCTATTCGGACACTATTGTCCAAAGGACTGCTCCTGTTCGGACAATAATATCTATTCTTGACATCTCCTATTCGGACAATATTGTCCGAAGACCACTCCTCTTCGGACAATAATATCTATACTTGACATCTCCTATTTGGACACTATTGTCCAAAGGACTGCTCCTGTTCGGACAATAATATCTATACTTGACATCTCCTATTCGGACAATATTGTCCAAAGGACTGCTCCTGTTCGGACAATAATATCTATACTTGACATCTCCTATTCGGACAATATTGTCCGAAAACCACTCCTGTTCGGACAGTAATATCTATACTTGACATCTCCTATTCGGACAATATTGTCCGAAGGCCACTCCTCTTCGGACAATAATATCTATACTTGACATCTCCTATTCGGACACTATTGTCCAAAGGACTGCTCCTGTTCGGACAATAATATCTATACTTGACATCTCCTATTTGGACAATATTGTACGAAGACCATTCCTCTTCGGACAATAATATCTATACTTGACATCTCCTATTCGGACAATATTGTCCGAAGACCACTCCTCTTCGGACAATAATATCTATACTTGACATCTCCTATTCGGACACTATTGTTCAAAGGACTGCTCCTGTTAGGACAATAATATCTATACTTGACATCTCCTATTCGGACACTATTGTCCGAAGACCACTCCTCTTCGGACAATAATATCTATACTTGACATCTCCTATTCGGACACTATTGTCCAAAGGACTGCTCCTGTTCGGACAATAATATCTATTCTTGACATCTCCTATTCGGACAATATTGTCCGAAGACCACTCCTCTTCGGACAATAATATCTATACTTGACATCTCCTATTCGGACAATATTGTCCAAAGGACTGCTCCTGTTCGGACAATAATATCTATTCTTGACATCTCCTATTCGGACAATATTGTCCGAAGACCACTCCTCTTTGGACAATAATATCTATACTTGACATCTCCTATTTGGACACTATTGTCCAAAGGACTGCTCCTGTTCGGACAATAATATCTATACTTGACATCTCCTATTCGGACAATATTGTCCAAAGGACTGCTCCTGTTCGGACAATAATATCTATACTTGACATCTCCTATTCGGACAATATTGTCCGAAAACCACTCCTGTTCGGACAGTAATATCTATACTTGACATCTCCTATTCGGACAATATTGTCCGAAGGCCACTCCTCTTCGGACAATAATATCTATACTTGACATCTCCTATTCGGACACTATTGTCCAAAGGACTGCTCCTGTTCGGACAATAATATCTATACTTGACATCTCCTATTTGGACAATATTGTACGAAGACCATTCCTCTTCGGACAATAATATCTATACTTGACATCTCCTATTCGGACAATATTGTCTGAAGACCACTCCTCTTCGGACAATAATATCTATACATGACATCTCCTATTCGGACAATATTGTCCGAAGACCACTCCTCTTCGGACAATAATATCTATACTTGACATCTCCTATTTGGACAATATTGTACGAAGATCATTCCTCTTCGGACAATAATATCTTTACTTGACATCTCCTATTCGGACAATATTGTCTGAAGACCACTCCTCTTCGGACAATAATATCTATACTTGACATCTCCTATTCAGACACTATTGTCCAAAGGACTGCTCCTGTTCGGACAATAATATCTATACTTGACATCTCCTATTTGGACAATATTGTACGAAGACCATTCCTCTTCGGACAATAATATCTATACTTGACATCTCCTATTCGGACAATATTGTCTGAAGACCACTCCTCTTCGGACAATAATATCTATACATGACATCTCCTATTCGGACAATATTGTCCGAAGACCACTCCTCTTCGGACAATAATATCTATACTTGACATCTCCTATTCGGACAATATTGTCCAAAGGACTGCTCCTGTTCGGACAATAATATCTATACTTGACATCTCCTATTCGGACAATATTGTCCGAAGACCACTCCTCTTCGGACAATAATATCTATACTTGACATCTCCTATTCGGACACTATTGTCCTAAGGACTGCTCCTGTTCGGACAATAATATCTATTCTTGACATCTCCTATTTGGACAATATTGTACGAAGACCATTCCTCTTCGGACAATAATATCTATACTTGACATCTCCTATTCGGACAATATTGTCTGAAGACCACTCCTCTTCGGACAATAATATCTATACATGACATCTCCTATTCGGACAATATTGTCCGAAGACCACATCTCCTATTTGGACAATATTGTACGAAGATCATTCCTCTTCGGACAATAATATCTTTACTTGACATCTCCTATTCGGACAATATTGTCTGAAGACCACTCCTCTTCGGACAATAATATCTATACTTGACATCTCCTATTCAGACACTATTGTCCAAAGGACTGCTCCTGTTCGGACAATAATATCTATACTTGACATCTCCTATTTGGACAATATTGTACGAAGACCATTCCTCTTCGGACAATAATATCTATACTTGACATCTCCTATTCGGACAATATTGTCTGAAGACCACTCCTCTTCGGACAATAATATCTATACATGACATCTCCTATTCGGACAATATTGTCCGAAGACCACTCCTCTTCGGACAATAATATCTATACTTGACATCTCCTATTCGGACAATATTGTCCAAAGGACTGCTCCTGTTCGGACAATAATATCTATACTTGACATCTCCTATTCGGACAATATTGTCCGAAGACCACTCCTCTTCGGACAATAATATCTATACTTGACATCTCCTATTCGGACACTATTGTCCTAAGGACTGCTCCTGTTCGGACAATAATATCTATACTTGACATCTCCTATTCGGACAATATTGTCCGAAGACCACTCCTCTTCGGACAATAATATCTATACTTGACATCTCCTATTCGGACAATATTGTCCGAAGACCACTCCTCTTCGGACAATAATATCTATACTTGACATCTCCTATTCGGACACTATTGTCCAAAGGACTGCTCCTGTTCGGACAATAATATCTATACTTGACATCTCCTATTTGGACAATATTGTACGAAGACCATTCCTCTTCGGACAATAATATCTATACTTGACATCTCCTATTCGGACAATATTGTCTGAAGACCACTCCTCTTCGGACAATAATATCTATACATGACATCTCCTATTCGGACAATATTGTCCGAAGACCACTCCTCTTCGGACAATAATATCTATACTTGACATCTCCTATTTGGACAATATTGTACGAAGATCATTCCTCTTCGGACAATAATATCTTTACTTGACATCTCCTATTCGGACAATATTGTCTGAAGACCACTCCTCTTCGGACAATAATATCTATACTTGACATCTCCTATTCAGACACTATTGTCCAAAGGACTGCTCCTGTTCGGACAATAATATCTATACTTGACATCTCCTATTTGGACAATATTGTACGAAGACCATTCCTCTTCGGACAATAATATCTATACTTGACATCTCCTATTCGGACAATATTGTCTGAAGACCACTCCTCTTCGGACAATAATATCTATACATGACATCTCCTATTCGGACAATATTGTCCGAAGACCACTCCTCTTCGGACAATAATATCTATACTTGACATCTCCTATTCGGACAATATTGTCCAAAGGACTGCTCCTGTTCGGACAATAATATCTATACTTGACATCTCCTATTCGGACAATATTGTCCGAAGACCACTCCTCTTCGGACAATAATATCTATACTTGACATCTCCTATTCGGACACTATTGTCCTAAGGACTGCTCCTGTTCGGACAATAATATCTATTCTTGACATCTCCTATTTGGACAATATTGTACGAAGACCATTCCTCTTCGGACAATAATATCTATACTTGACATCTCCTATTCGGACAATATTGTCTGAAGACCACTCCTCTTCGGACAATAATATCTATACATGACATCTCCTATTCGGACAATATTGTCCGAAGACCACATCTCCTATTTGGACAATATTGTACGAAGATCATTCCTCTTCGGACAATAATATCTTTACTTGACATCTCCTATTCGGACAATATTGTCTGAAGACCACTCCTCTTCGGACAATAATATCTATACTTGACATCTCCTATTCAGACACTATTGTCCAAAGGACTGCTCCTGTTCGGACAATAATATCTATACTTGACATCTCCTATTTGGACAATATTGTACGAAGACCATTCCTCTTCGGACAATAATATCTATACTTGACATCTCCTATTCGGACAATATTGTCTGAAGACCACTCCTCTTCGGACAATAATATCTATACATGACATCTCCTATTCGGACAATATTGTCCGAAGACCACTCCTCTTCGGACAATAATATCTATACTTGACATCTCCTATTCGGACAATATTGTCCAAAGGACTGCTCCTGTTCGGACAATAATATCTATACTTGACATCTCCTATTCGGACAATATTGTCCGAAGACCACTCCTCTTCGGACAATAATATCTATACTTGACATCTCCTATTCGGACACTATTGTCCTAAGGACTGCTCCTGTTCGGACAATAATATCTATTCTTGACATCTCCTATTCGGACAATATTGTCCGAAGACCACTCCTCTTCGGACAATAATATCTATACTTGACATCTCCTATTTGGACACTATTGTCCAAAGGACTGCTCCTGTTCGGACAATAATATCTATACTTGACATCTCCTATTCGGACAATATTGTCCAAAGGACTGCTCCTGTTCGGACAATAATATCTATACTTGACATCTCCTATTCGGACAATATTGTCCGAAAACCACTCCTGTTCGGACAGTAATATCTATACTTGACATCTCCTATTCGGACAATATTGTCCGAAGGCCACTCCTCTTCGGACAATAATATCTATACTTGACATCTCCTATTCGGACACTATTGTCCAAAGGACTGCTCCTGTTCGGACAATAATATCTATACTTGACATCTCCTATTTGGACAATATTGTACGAAGACCATTCCTCTTCGGACAATAATATCTATACTTGACATCTCCTATTCGGACAATATTGTCTGAAGACCACTCCTCTTCGGACAATAATATCTATACATGACATCTCCTATTCGGACAATATTGTCCGAAGACCACTCCTCTTCGGACAATAATATCTATACTTGACATCTCCTATTCGGACACTATTGTCCAAAGGACTGCTCCTGTTCGGACAATAATATCTATACTTGACATCTCCTATTCGGACAATATTGTCCGAAGACCACTCCTCTTCGGACAATAATATCTATACTTGACATCTCCTATTCGGACACTATTGTCCAAAGGACTGCTCCTGTTCGGACAATAATATCTATTCTTGACATCTCCTATTCGGACAATATTGTCTGAAGACCACTCCTCTTCGGACAATAATATCTATACTTGACATCTCCTATTTGGACAATATTGTACGAAGATCATTCCTCTTCGGACAATAATATCTTTACTTGACATCTCCTATTCGGACAATATTGTCTGAAGACCACTCCTCTTCGGACAATAATATCTATACTTGACATCTCCTATTCAGACACTATTGTCCAAAGGACTGCTCCTGTTCGGACAATAATATCTATACTTGACATCTCCTATTCGGACAATATTGTCCGAAGACCACTCCTCTTCGGACAACTTTATAATATCTATACTTGACATCTCCTATTCGGACACTATTGTCCAAAGGACTGCTCCTGTTCGGACAATAATATCTATTCTTGACATCTCCTATTCGGACAATATTGTCCGAAGACCACTCCTCTTCGGACAATAATATCTATACTTGACATCTCCTATTTGGACACTATTGTCCAAAGGACTGCTCCTGTTCGGACAATAATATCTATACTTGACATCTCCTATTCGGACAATATTGTCCAAAGGACTGCTCCTGTTCGGACAATAATATCTATACTTGACATCTCCTATTCGGACAATATTGTCCGAAAACCACTCCTGTTCGGACAGTAATATCTATACTTGACATCTCCTATTCGGACAATATTGTCCGAAGGCCACTCCTCTTCGGACAATAATATCTATACTTGACATCTCCTATTCGGACACTATTGTCCAAAGGACTGCTCCTGTTCGGACAATAATATCTATACTTGACATCTCCTATTTGGACAATATTGTACGAAGACCATTCCTCTTCGGACAATAATATCTATACTTGACATCTCCTATTCGGACAATATTGTCTGAAGACCACTCCTCTTCGGACAATAATATCTATACATGACATCTCCTATTCGGACAATATTGTCCGAAGACCACTCCTCTTCGGACAATAATATCTATACTTGACATCTCCTATTCGGACACTATTGTCCAAAGGACTGCTCCTGTTCGGACAATAATATCTATACTTGACATCTCCTATTCGGACAATATTGTCCGAAGACCACTCCTCTTCGGACAATAATATCTATACTTGACATCTCCTATTCGGACACTATTGTCCAAAGGACTGCTCCTGTTCGGACAATAATATCTATTCTTGACATCTCCTATTCGGACAATATTGTCTGAAGACCACTCCTCTTCGGACAATAATATCTATACTTGACATCTCCTATTTGGACAATATTGTACGAAGATCATTCCTCTTCGGACAATAATATCTTTACTTGACATCTCCTATTCGGACAATATTGTCTGAAGACCACTCCTCTTCGGACAATAATATCTATACTTGACATCTCCTATTCAGACACTATTGTCCAAAGGACTGCTCCTGTTCGGACAATAATATCTATACTTGACATCTCCTATTCGGACAATATTGTCCGAAGACCACTCCTCTTCGGACAACTTTATAATATCTATACTTGACATCTCCTATTCGGACACTATTGTCCAAAGGACTGCTCCTGTTCAGACAATAATATCTTTACTTGACATCTCCTATTCAGACATTATTGTCCAAACGACTACTCCTGTTCGGACAATAATACATGTATCTATACTTGATATCTCCTATTCGGACATTATTGTCCAAAGGACCACTCCTGTTCGGACAGTAATATCTATACCTGACATCTCCTATTCGGACAATATTGTCCGAAGACCATTCCTCTTCGGACAATAATATCTATACTTGACATCTCCTATTCGGACACTATTGTCCAAAGACCACTCCTGTTTGGACAGTAATATCTATACTTGACATCTCCTATTCGGACAATATTGTCCGAAGACCACTCCTCTTCGGACAATAATATCTATACTTGACATCTCCTATTCGGACACTATTGTCCAAAGGACTGCTCCTGTTCGGACAATAATATCTATACTTGACATCTCCTATTTGGACAATATTGTCCGAAGACCACTCCTCTTCGGACAATAATATCTATACTTGACATCTCCTATTCGGACACTATTGTTCAAAGGACTGCTCCTGTTAGGACAATAATATCTATACTTGACATCTCCTATTCGGACACTATTGTCCGAAGACCACTCCTCTTCGGACAATAATATCTATACTTGACATCTCCTATTCGGACACTATTGTCCAAAGGACTGCTCCTGTTCGGACAATAATATCTATTCTTGACATCTCCTATTCGGACAATATTGTCCGAAGACCACTCCTCTTCGGACAATAATATCTATACTTGACATCTCCTATTCGGACAATATTGTCCAAAGGACTGCTCCTGTTCGGACAATAATATCTATTCTTGACATCTCCTATTCGGACAATATTGTCCGAAGACCACTCCTCTTCGGACAATAATATCTATACTTGACATCTCCTATTTGGACACTATTGTCCAAAGGACTGCTCCTGTTCGGACAATAATATCTATACTTGACATCTCCTATTCGGACAATATTGTCCAAAGGACTGCTCCTGTTCGGACAATAATATCTATACTTGACATCTCCTATTCGGACAATATTGTCCGAAAACCACTCCTGTTCGGACAGTAATATGTATACTTGACATCTCCTATTCGGACAATATTGTCCGAAGACCACTCCTCTTCGGACAATAATATCTATACTTGACATCTCCTATTCGGACACTATTGTCCAAAGGACTGCTCCTGTTCGGACAATAATATCTATACTTGACATCTCCTATTTGGACAATATTGTACGAAGACCATTCCTCTTCGGACAATAATATCTATACTTGACATCTCCTATTCGGACAATATTGTCTGAAGACCACTCCTCTTCGGACAATAATATCTATACATGACATCTCCTATTCGGACAATATTGTCCGAAGACCACTCCTCTTCGGACAATAATATCTATACTTGACATCTCCTATTTGGACAATATTGTACGAAGATCATTCCTCTTCGGACAATAATATCTTTACTTGACATCTCCTATTCGGACAATATTGTCTGAAGACCACTCCTCTTCGGACAATAATATCTATACTTGACATCTCCTATTCAGACACTATTGTCCAAAGGACTGCTCCTGTTCGGACAATAATATCTATACTTGACATCTCCTATTTGGACAATATTGTACGAAGACCATTCCTCTTCGGACAATAATATCTATACTTGACATCTCCTATTCGGACAATATTGTCTGAAGACCACTCCTCTTCGGACAATAATATCTATACATGACATCTCCTATTCGGACAATATTGTCCGAAGACCACTCCTCTTCGGACAATAATATCTATACTTGACATCTCCTATTCGGACAATATTGTCCAAAGGACTGCTCCTGTTCGGACAATAATATCTATACTTGACATCTCCTATTCGGACAATATTGTCCGAAGACCACTCCTCTTCGGACAATAATATCTATACTTGACATCTCCTATTCGGACACTATTGTCCTAAGGACTGCTCCTGTTCGGACAATAATATCTATTCTTGACATCTCCTATTCGGACAATATTGTCTGAAGACCACTCCTCTTCGGACAATAATATCTATACTTGACATCTCCTATTTGGACAATATTGTACGAAGATCATTCCTCTTCGGACAATAATATCTTTACTTGACATCTCCTATTCGGACAATATTGTCCGAAGACCACTCCTCTTCGGACAATAATATCTATACTTGACATCTCCTATTCAGACACTATTGTCCAAAGGACTGCTCCTCTTCGGACAATAATATCTATACTTGACATCTCCTATTCGGACAATATTGTCCGAAGACCACTCCTCTTCGGACAACTTTATAATATCTATACTTGACATCTCCTATTCGGACACTATTGTCCAAAGGACGGCTCCTGTTCAGACAATAATATCTTTACTTGACATCTCCTATTCAGACATTATTGTCCAAACGACTACTCCTGTTCGGACAATAATACATGTATCTATACTTGATATCTCCTATTCGGACATTATTGTCCAAAGGACCACTCCTGTTCGGACAGTAATATCTATACCTGACATCTCCTATTCGGACAATATTGTCCGAAGACCATTCCTCTTCGGACAATAATATCTATACTTGACATCTCCTATTCGGACACTATTGTCCAAAGACCACTCCTGTTTGGACAGTAATATCTATACTTGACATCTCCTATTCGGACAATATTGTCCGAAGACCACTCCTCTTCGGACAATAATATCTATACTTGACATCTCCTATTCGGACACTATTGTTCAAAGGACTGCTCCTGTTAGGACAATAATATCTATACTTGACATCTCCTATTCGGACACTATTGTCCGAAGACCACTCCTCTTCGGACAATAATATCTATACTTGACATCTCCTATTCGGACACTATTGTCCAAAGGACTGCTCCTGTTCGGACAATAATATCTATTCTTGACATCTCCTATTCGGACAATATTGTCCGAAGACCACTCCTCTTCGGACAATAATATCTATACTTGACATCTCCTATTCGGACAATATTGTCCAAAGGACTGCTCCTGTTCGGACAATAATATCTATTCTTGACATCTCCTATTCGGACAATATTGTCCGAAGACCACTCCTCTTCGGACAATAATATCTATACTTGACATCTCCTATTCGGACAATATTGTCTGAAGACCACTCCTCTTCGGACAATAATATCTATACTTGACATCTCCTATTCGGACAATATTGTCCAAAGGACTGCTCCTGTTCGGACAATAATATCTATACTTGACATCTCCTATTCGGACAATATTGTCCGAAGACCACTCCTCTTCGGACAATAATATCTATACTTGACATCTCCTATTCGGACACTATTGTCCTAAGGACTGCTCCTGTTCGGACAATAATATCTATTCTTGACATCTCCTATTCGGACAATATTGTCTGAAGACCACTCCTCTTCGGACAATAATATCTATACTTGACATCTCCTATTTGGACAATATTGTACGAAGATCATTCCTCTTCGGACAATAATATCTTTACTTGACATCTCCTATTCGGACAATATTGTCTGAAGACCACTCCTCTTCGGACAATAATATCTATACTTGACATCTCCTATTCAGACACTATTGTCCAAAGGACTGCTCCTGTTCGGACAATAATATCTATACTTGACATCTCCTATTCGGACAATATTGTCCGAAGACCACTCCTCTTCGGACAACTTTATAATATCTATACTTGACATCTCCTATTCGGACACTATTGTCCAAAGGACTGCTCCTGTTCAGACAATAATATCTTTACTTGACATCTCCTATTCAGACATTATTGTCCAAACAGGAGTAGTCGTTTGGACAATAATACATGTATCTATACTTGATATCTCCTATTCGGACATTATTGTCCAAAGGACCACTCCTGTTCGGACAGTAATATCTATACCTGACATCTCCTATTCGGACAATATTGTCCGAAGACCATTCCTCTTCGGACAATAATATCTATACTTGACATCTCCTATTCGGACACTATTGTCGAAAGACCACTCCTGTTTGGACAGTAATATCTATACTTGACATCTCCTATTGGGACAATATTGTCCGAAGACCACTCCTCTTCGGACAATAATATCTATACTTGACATCTCCTATTCGGACACTATTGTCCAAAGGACTGCTCCTGTTCGGACAATAATATCTATACTTGACATCTCCTATTTGGACAATATTGTCCGAAGACCACTCCTCTTCGGACAATAATATCTATACTTGACATCTCCTATTCGGACACTATTGTTCAAAGGACTGCTCCTGTTAGGACAATAATATCTATACTTGACATCTCCTATTCGGACACTATTGTCCGAAGACCACTCCTCTTCGGACAATAATATCTATACTTGACATCTCCTATTCGGACACTATTGTCCAAAGGACTGCTCCTGTTCGGACAATAATATCTATTCTTGACATCTCCTATTCGGACAATATTGTCCGAAGACCACTCCTCTTCGGACAATAATATCTATACTTGACATCTCCTATTCGGACACTATTGTCCAAAGACCACTCCTGTTTGGACAGTAATATCTATACTTGACATCTCCTATTCGGACAATATTGTCCGAAGACCACTCCTCTTCGGACAATAATATCTATACTTGACATCTCCTATTCGGACACTATTGTTCAAAGGACTGCTCCTGTTAGGACAATAATATCTATACTTGACATCTCCTATTCGGACACTATTGTCCGAAGACCACTCCTCTTCGGACAATAATATCTATACTTGACATCTCCTATTCGGACACTATTGTCCAAAGGACTGCTCCTGTTCGGACAATAATATCTATTCTTGACATCTCCTATTCGGACAATATTGTCCGAAGACCACTCCTCTTCGGACAATAATATCTATACTTGACATCTCCTATTCGGACAATATTGTCCAAAGGACTGCTCCTGTTCGGACAATAATATCTATTCTTGACATCTCCTATTCGGACAATATTGTCCGAAGACCACTCCTCTTCGGACAATAATATCTATACTTGACATCTCCTATTCGGACAATATTGTCTGAAGACCACTCCTCTTCGGACAATAATATCTATACTTGACATCTCCTATTCGGACAATATTGTCCAAAGGACTGCTCCTGTTCGGACAATAATATCTATACTTGACATCTCCTATTCGGACAATATTGTCCGAAGACCACTCCTCTTCGGACAATAATATCTATACTTGACATCTCCTATTCGGACACTATTGTCCTAAGGACTGCTCCTGTTCGGACAATAATATCTATTCTTGACATCTCCTATTCGGACAATATTGTCTGAAGACCACTCCTCTTCGGACAATAATATCTATACTTGACATCTCCTATTTGGACAATATTGTACGAAGATCATTCCTCTTCGGACAATAATATCTTTACTTGACATCTCCTATTCGGACAATATTGTCTGAAGACCACTCCTCTTCGGACAATAATATCTATACTTGACATCTCCTATTCAGACACTATTGTCCAAAGGACTGCTCCTGTTCGGACAATAATATCTATACTTGACATCTCCTATTCGGACAATATTGTCCGAAGACCACTCCTCTTCGGACAACTTTATAATATCTATACTTGACATCTCCTATTCGGACACTATTGTCCAAAGGACTGCTCCTGTTCAGACAATAATATCTTTACTTGACATCTCCTATTCAGACATTATTGTCCAAACAGGAGTAGTCGTTTGGACAATAATACATGTATCTATACTTGATATCTCCTATTCGGACATTATTGTCCAAAGGACCACTCCTGTTCGGACAGTAATATCTATACCTGACATCTCCTATTCGGACAATATTGTCCGAAGACCATTCCTCTTCGGACAATAATATCTATACTTGACATCTCCTATTCGGACACTATTGTCGAAAGACCACTCCTGTTTGGACAGTAATATCTATACTTGACATCTCCTATTCGGACAATATTGTCCGAAGACCACTCCTCTTCGGACAATAATATCTATACTTGACATCTCCTATTCGGACACTATTGTCCAAAGGACTGCTCCTGTTCGGACAATAATATCTATACTTGACATCTCCTATTTGGACAATATTGTCCGAAGACCACTCCTCTTCGGACAATAATATCTATACTTGACATCTCCTATTCGGACACTATTGTTCAAAGGACTGCTCCTGTTAGGACAATAATATCTATACTTGACATCTCCTATTCGGACACTATTGTCCGAAGACCACTCCTCTTCGGACAATAATATCTATACTTGACATCTCCTATTCGGACACTATTGTCCAAAGGACTGCTCCTGTTCGGACAATAATATCTATTCTTGACATCTCCTATTCGGACAATATTGTCCGAAGACCACTCCTCTTCGGACAATAATATCTATACTTGACATCTCCTATTCGGACAATATTGTCCAAAGGACTGCTCCTGTTCGGACAATAATATCTATTCTTGACATCTCCTATTCGGACAATATTGTCCGAAGACCACTCCTCTTCGGACAATAATATCTATACTTGACATCTCCTATTTGGACACTATTGTCCAAAGGACTGCTCCTGTTCGGACAATAATATCTATACTTGACATCTCCTATTCGGACAATATTGTCCAAAGGACTGCTCCTGTTCGGACAATAATATCTATACTTGACATCTCCTATTCGGACAATATTGTCCGAAAACCACTCCTGTTCGGACAGTAATATCTATACTTGACATCTCCTATTCGGACAATATTGTCCGAAGGCCACTCCTCTTCGGACAATAATATCTATACTTGACATCTCCTATTCGGACACTATTGTCCAAAGGACTGCTCCTGTTCGGACAATAATATCTATACTTGACATCTCCTATTTGGACAATATTGTACGAAGACCATTCCTCTTCGGACAATAATATCTATACTTGACATCTCCTATTCGGACAATATTGTCTGAAGACCACTCCTCTTCGGACAATAATATCTATACATGACATCTCCTATTCGGACAATATTGTCCGAAGACCACTCCTCTTCGGACAATAATATCTATACTTGACATCTCCTATTCGGACACTATTGTCCAAAGGACTGCTCCTGTTCGGACAATAATATCTATACTTGACATCTCCTATTCGGACAATATTGTCCGAAGACCACTCCTCTTCGGACAATAATATCTATACTTGACATCTCCTATTCGGACACTATTGTCCGAAGGACTGCTCCTGTTCGGACAATAATATCTATTCTTGACATCTCCTATTCGGACAATATTGTCTGAAGACCACTCCTCTTCGGACAATAATATCTATACTTGACATCTCCTATTTGGACAATATTGTACGAAGATCATTCCTCTTCGGACAATAATATCTTTACTTGACATCTCCTATTCGGACAATATTGTCTGAAGACCACTCCTCTTCGGACAATAATATCTATACTTGACATCTCCTATTCAGACACTATTGTCCAAAGGACTGCTCCTGTTCTGACAATAATATCTATACTTGACATCTCCTATTCGGACAATATTGTCCGAAGACCACTCCTCTTTGGACAACTTTTAAATATCTATACTTGACATCTCCTATTCGGACACTATTGTCGAAAGGACTGCTCCTGTTCAGACAATAATATCTTTACTTGACATCTCCTATTCAGACATTATTGTCCAAACGACTACTCCTGTTCGGACAATAATACATGTATCTATACTTGATATCTCCTATTCGGACATTATTGTCCAAAGGACTACTCCTGTTCGGACAGTAATATCTATACTTGACATCTCCTATTCGGACTATTGTCCAAAGGACTGCTCCTCTTCGGACAATGATATCTTTGACTGACATCTCCTCTTTGGACAATAATGTCTATACTTGACATCTGATATTTGGACAAAATTATTCGAAGGACCATTCCACTTTGGATAATATTGTCCGTTGACCACTCCTCTTTGGAAAATATCTATGCTTACCATCTCCTATTTATACAATATTGTCCAAAGGATCGGTCTTCTTCGGACAATATTGTCCAAAGGACCGCTCCTCTTCGGACAATAATATCTATACGTGACATCTGATTTTCAGAAAATATTGTCTGAAGGACCATTCCTCTTCAGACAATATTGTCTGAATACCACTTCTCTTCGGACAATAATATCTGTACTTTACATATATTTGGACAATATTGTTCGAAGGACAACTCCACTTCGGACAATATTGTCCAAAGCACCACTCCTCTTCGGACAATATTGTCTTAAATTATCTCCATGACGTCTCTTTGAATACTTGAATCAATTTAAATTTCTTTATAACTTTTTTTTATGTACGTGTTATATGTGTTATTTATTTTCATTCTTATATTATTATGGTTGTACAAAATTTTGTCTGGCTGTTATTGTTATTAAGTATCTATAAATGATCAATGACAAGTCATTTTGAAAGACCCATTCCAATTATTAGTGTCAATGATGAAAAGGCTGTGAGGTATGGTGGTGTCGAGAGGAAGAAAAGATGCATAAGTAGAGGTGGAGAATAGTGATGAGAGAAAATGAAATGAAGGATGAGGGGTTAAAGCAAAGAGTTTTAGATATTGATTGGTTTATCACCCTTTTTTGATCGCAAATGTACCGTGTTATCTGAATTTTCATTGTAGAGTATCATTAATTCACAGCTTTTCCCAAACTTATTAAAACGTGAAATATAGAGAAAAATGAACAAAAATTTGTTCCATGTGAAAAGATATATTGTTATATATAAACATAATTATTGAGATGTGAAGGCGGGAAGATTTTAGAAAGAGAGGTAATGAGGAAATGAGAAAGCGATAGATTGAAAGAGTGGAGATAGGGTGGGGTAGGGGCCAGTAACTATGATGATGAGGGGAGATGATCTAGAGTTCTGTATTATATCGAATAATATATACTCCTATAACAACAGTTTCTAAGAATGAACCCAATTTTGATTTTACTGTTACATATTATTGTTCGATGTCAATATCATTTAATTTGTATTAATTGTTTTCTGCAATGACAATTAAGCTATCAGCTATCACTTTCTATGTTATACTTCCATGTAAACTCTCTCTTTTTCCCTTCGACCGTATAGAGATTATATTGTGTTGGTACATCTTTTGGTAAATAAGGTAACAACCGCTCTAATTATTATTCCCCTGATTGATGAAATGGGCTTTTACCATGCTTAAATAAATAAGTCAAATCAAATATACAAATAATAGCAGTAGTGGCACGAGCAGGAGGGGGGGGGGGGGGGGGGGTTAGAGTCCTGATGCAGATCATGGTGAAAAGAAAAGTCCTATACCCTATGCCGGTCTTTTGGATAATGGTGAATAGTCCATCAATGGGTCCCGATTTCTAAGGATTTCTAAGAACTTCCTGTCATAAATTGCGACGCAGAGATCGTATAGAGTTAGGGGGGGGGGGGGGGGAATTATAGACCCCTGAGAAGAAAAGTTCTATCCCGTGGCGTGTTGCTATAGACAATGGCCAATAATCGATGATCGCACCAAAATAATGCATGATGGCTAGTGTTTTGGTTTCTCTTCCAATCTATTTCTACCCAAGCAGAATCACCAAATAACGCGGTGTTTGATTAGTATAACATTATACAAATAACTATTGTTACTAATCTAATGAAAAATAATGCTCCTTAAATATTAATTTTATTTACGCATGTTTTTTTGTATTTTTGATACTTCTCTCTTGCATAAGGAGAAGAGAGTTGCGAAAGAGAAGGAAAGGGAGAGAGATATATAATTTTAGAAAGAGAGGTAATAAAAAAGTGATAGTGGTAAGAAGGGTTATTGAGAGGTAGAGAGAGAGAAAGAGAGATCTGATGATTGCAAAGGACGGGGTGAGGAGAAGAGAGTTGCGAAAGAGAAAGAAAAGAAGAGAGATATGAGGGCGAGAAAAGTTTAGAGAGGTAACTAGAACTGCAATCGTATCGGAACGATGTGCATGCAATGTCCTCCGTATCTTTTATTTTGTTGAAAAGTTGACATGCGAAATATAAAGTTATGCATGTTGAAACATGATATCAGATAAGATGGGAGAAAATAATGCATACTGTAAAATTAGGAGATGACAGAAAAATTAAAACAAGAAACAAAGAACAAAAAACAAAGAATGATGATGTTAATTGTGATGACAATGATGATGATGATGCTGATGATGGTGATTATGATAATGATGATGATGATGGTGATGATTATGATGATGATCATAATCATAATCATCACCATCATCATCATCATTATCATCATTATCATAATCACCATCATCAGCATCATTATGATGATCATCATTATTATTATGATGATGATGATCATAGTGATTATGATGATATAATAATAATAATGGTGATGGTGATCATGATTATTATGATGATATAATGATGATGATGATGGTGATAAAGATGGTGATGATAATAATGGTGATGATGATGATAATGATGATGATGATAATGATGATGAGGATATATTGATAGGCTTCGGCCACGTGGCTTGCACACTATATGTGACGTATAGTATACCACGGCACATTGGCACTGTGTAGAATTGTATTGAAGAATATGTCATTAAAATGGTATGTATTGAAATGACTTTCTTTGCTATTATCTTGGCCTCTTTTGTTTCTTTATATGCCGTATTTGGTATCATACGAAAGAGCATTTCATAGCGGTCATTTTGAGACCACTCTCATATTTTTATGACAATCCTATCGGAGCGTGTGATGCATAGTAGTTTTATAGGACAAAATGGCGTGTAAAATGTCACGCTTGACCGATTTTAAAAATCCGGCTTCGAGATTCTCTTCATTTTGCCTCAAAGAATGTGCCTGCAAAATTTCAAGAAAAATAAAGATCGTTCAGGGGGCCAAAGTCGTGAACCCGATTTGCCCCATAGACAATACGTGTAATGCATGGGCGGAAACTGTGCAGGATCCGTATTATGACCTGACTTAAATCGCGATTTACTGAAAAGATTCTGTGAGACCTTATACCGTGTTTGGTATCCCCGAGAAGAGAATTTCATTGCGGTCATTTTGAGCCGATTGCTGTTAGGGCGCCATTTAAAATAAGCATATTATTTAATAATATGTAATGCAGGGTAAATTGAGGTTTTTCCGCAATAACTTTGCGATGACGTCATCAGTTTTTATAAAATTTGGCTGACAGTTGTCAAATACATAATTACACATACCCACCAAATTTCAAAGACGTAGGTTAAAGGTTCGCAAAATTAGAGCAAGTTGAAGTGGTTTCGGCATTTCCGTAAATATCGTGATTTTGACGAGCAATTTTCGCAAAGTCGGTCAGTGATAAGGTATATTTTTTTTTATTTGCCTGAAAAGGGTATATCTTAAAGTATCTAAATCCAAAAAAGGGTACGGGTTTATCCAAGCATGACGGAGATACGGCCACAAGAAAATAGCCATTTTTGAAACTTTAGAGGGCGCTAATTATATTATGGGGAATCATTGAAGCATGAAATTTAGCAGGAATGTGTGCAATGACAAGATAAAGCCACAGTCTAAATTTGAGACAAAAATGAATTGATATGAGGAAGTTATGGCATTTTTTAATTTTCGGAAGTGAATATTTCAAGAAATTTAGCGTTTTTCCATATGGCCGATTTCGGACTTAAATTTAGAGTATGAAGATGGAATTTTTTGTATAATATTTTTATGGTTATGTAAAGAGCAACTCTTGGACGATCTAGAGGAATTTGTTAGAAGTCTGTAGGATGTAGGATAGTGGAGATAGGCCAGGAGAACGAATGGCATGAAAATGGCATGAAAATGGCATGAAAATGGACAAAATGGCGCCTAAATGGTAATGCATGAGTGATTTCGAAAAATGAAAAGTTCTAGGATCAAGATGAAATGGCAAGGAACATGCATATGAAATTTGAAAGGAAATGAACATCAGGAAAGTACCTAAACAGTGATAACAAGCACTACGTGCAAAACAAATAGGAATTGGGTGGAAGAAGAAGAAGAAAAAGATTTTTTTTTTTATGCAGAACGTGAACGAAAACAAGGCAATTTCGTAGGACGACATTGCAATGAGAAAGTGATAGTGGTAAGATTGAGAGGGAGGGAGGGAGAAAGATGGAGAGAAAACGAGAGAGAGAGAGAGACAGATCTGATAACTGTGAAGGACGGGGTGAGGAGAAGAGAGTTGCGAAAGAGAAGGAAAAGGAGAGAGATATATAAGTTTAGAAAAAGAGGTAATAAGAAAGTGATAGTGGTAAGATGGGTAATTGAGAGGGAGAGAGAGAGAGAGAGAGAGAGAGAAAGGGGGGGGGCATTGCATTTTCAAATTTTGCGCGGATGACTTTTGAAGGTGGAGGAGGTCTGGTTGCTTTAAAAAATGTTTACAAAATATTAAAACAGAAAGAGGAATGCGTTCAGTTTCCTCTATTATTTTTGAAACCCCCTACCTTTCACATTTATCCTAGGGGGGGGGGGGAGGGGAGTCGGGAGTGACATAATTTTCTCTAAAAAATAGATTAAACTAGATGTCAGTAAAAAGCAGATGGGCTCATGGACTGAGTACAAAGAATAAATGATAATAGTAAAATAACACACACAATAAAAGTAGAAGAATGAAAATATAAAACCGATACAAAATAACAAACTGAGCAGAAAGCGAATGGAAACTTTATGGTAAATACAAAATACTACAGCAGACAAGTTTTTAACATTTTATAGATCTCCACTGAAATACTGAGGGGTTATAGACAAACACGATAATAGTATGCAAAAAAAAAAAAAAAAACCAAGACTACATAAACACACGCATCACGTAACGATTTTGTGAACAAGTTTCAATCACCCAAGTCATATGTATTGAGTGGAGGGAAAAGCCTTGACACGAGAATAATACCGAATCTGGCGCTTCGTCAAAAGATTAAATGGTGTGCAAACCAAAGCAACAAACATTATGCCTGTTTTGGTGCATAGTAATAAGATTATGGCTGATGATAAAGAGAAAGCAGGTGAATTTGCAAGAAATTTCATCTCTATTGGGGAAAATAAAACCAATAACAGAATAGATATAGAAGTCAACGAAAGATTCATTGCCCTCCCTCTGAGGGAAGAGGAGGATATAAAACTAGGAGTTAACGAAACATTCAAAATGACTGAACTAGAGAGCGCCATACAGGCAAAAAAGGTCTCAACCCCTGGGGAAGATCACATAGGATATCAGGTCTACAAGAACCTCCCTGTGATTCAAAAGAAAAGATGCTAACCTAAATTAACCAGATTTGGGAAACCAGTGAAATTCCGGCACCTTGTTAGCATTCCATACTGATTCCTATTTTGAAACAAAACAAAGATCCCACAAAAATAGCATCATATCGCCCCACTGCTCTCACATCATGTTTTATGAAAATAATGGAAAGTATGGTTAAAAAAAGACTGCAATTTTTTCTGGAGAAACATGATTTATTATCTCCAATACAAAATGGATTTCGAAAAGGACGATGTACCATAGATAATATTGTACATCTCGAAAATGAAACACAGAAGAACTTGGAAACCAGTATAAAAACCATTGCAGTGTTTATAGATCTAGAGAAGGCTTTCGATTCCCTTTGGACAAAATGACTTATCGTCAAACTGAGTAAACTGGGACTGAAAGGTAATATACTTCTCTATCTACACAACCTGTTAACACAACGTACTTTTCAGATACGAATAGGTAAACAACTATCCAGTGTAATGGAGACAAATAACGGTCTTCCACAAGGTAGTCCCTTAAGTCCAGAATTGTTCAATATAATGTTACATGACATCCCTGTCTCTTCTTCCGTTAATAACTTGTTATATGCAGATGATTGTGTCATGTGGAAGTCCGGAAGCGATTTGGGAGAATTTCGTAAACATATTCAAGATTATTTGAATGTATTAAATAATTGGTTTTTATCGTGGGGACTGAGAATATCACATGAAAAAAACTGTCCCTGTACTGTTCTCCCGCTCAAACAGAGAAGAACACATCCAGATATCTCTTGAGGAGAATATACTTACTCCTCGAAAGGAACATAAATATTTGGGTGTTATCTTTGATAGCAGACTTACTTGGAAATCACACATAGACAATGTCGTCCAGAGGTGTAAGAAAAGAATAAACATACTAAAGTGTATCGCTTACGCTCAATTTTGTAGTAATGTCCAAGAGATTTTGCAAGTATATAGAGCAATAATACGTTCTGTCATGGACTACGCCTGCGAAGCATATGACTCCGCATCAACAAATGTTAAGAACATTTTGAACTCAATTCAATATCAGTCCCCATCAGTATGTGCAGGAGCAAAAAAAAAGGAACTTCCCTCAGAACCCTTCAAGTGGAACAGGGAGAAATGCCTCTAGATTTACGTAGAGAAATGCAAAGTATCAAACTAAAAAAACGTATTGATAGCACCCCGAATCACTGCTTGGGAGTAGCCCTTCAAGATTGTTGGCAATACAATATAAGAAATACGAGGGAACCTTTTGGACAGAGAGTACTGAAGTTGTCATACACCCTCAGATATGAAGTGGAGGAAGTGGCATTATGAAGCCCCACTAGTGTCCACGGAGCTCAGTGTTTTAATTTCCAAAAGAGATAATTTTCTGTTCCAAAGACAAAGAAGTCTTGAACTCATAACTCAGAAATGGACAAATTATTTACATATATTCACAGATGGTTCAAAATTTCCTGATACGGGAAATGCAGCTGCTGCTTTCCATGTATCTTACTACGATTATTTAAAGTCAAAGAGACTACAAAATAATACTTCCTCATACAGAGCAGAATTAGCAGCCATTGCCCTTGCCTTAGATTGGTTAAACCAACTACCCAGTCTCTATACTGGAGCAGTAATATTTTGCGACTCCCTTAGTGCTATAGAAGCATTGAAAGAGAAAAAAGAAGATCAATTTATTTATGAAATATTAATGTTGTATACCTAACTTCATTACAAAGGAATCCAAGTGCATATTGAGTGGATTGAGTGGATTCCTGGTCACTGCGAAATCAGATCCAATGAGGTGGTAGATAAGGCAGCCAAACGTGCCTCAAAACACACTCAAGTTGATGTAAATAATAAACTTAGTAAACACGAATCAAATAGTATCCTCAAATTACATTACACGCAGAAATGGCAGAGAAGATGGGACGAAACACTGTCCCCATTAAAAGATATTCAGAAATCAGTTTCAATGACTTATAAGTGTGCTCTGAACCACAGAAGGAGTGAATCTATTCTGCATTGTTTTAGAATAGGCAACATAGGTTTAAATCAGAACCTCTTACTTTTAAATAAGCACGAAACGGGTCTGTGTGAAACTTGTGGAGTACCAGAAACTACCACCCATTTTTTAATTGAATGCCCCAGATATATCATAGAACGGACAATGCTTTTAGTTGAAATAAACTGTCAGGAGGAACGGGACATCGAAAGATTATTGAACTCACCAGAGTTTTTACACCAAAAAGCATTAGTGACCTTCGTAAGAAGGACACAGAGATTCCCTTACCTATAAGTCGGAATACGGTTGGAACACCGTTGTGATGACTATCTATGTACAGAGGTACCACTTTGTAAAAGGAGTTTATGTCCAATATAAGACATATGATATTCAGTATATTTTTTTTTCTTTCACCCATTAACAGGTGGATTTATTTCAACAAAAATCTCACTTTACAAATCATGTTTACAAAACAATTAAAAATACATTTCCAAAATAGCAGGCAAATTATACATTTCTTTCTTCCCTTTTTTCAGAAGGGCATTATTAATATGTATTCTTAATTTCAATTCCTTCAAAAAAGTAAACCACAGTCTTTTTTTCCTTTCTTCTTTACCATATTCGTTTCTCAAAATTAACATTTTATAAATACTCCAAAGAGCAATAGTAACAATATCATCGATCTGTTTTTCTTTGTAATTTTTTAACAAAATGTTAATATAAAAACAAAGGTCTACTTTATATATCCTTTTAACCATAATGAATAAATTCTCAAAGAAAGACATATTTAATCTACAATACAAAAAAGCATGAGTTAAATCTTCCTTGGTATTACAAACTTCACATATATCAGAGTTACTCAGTTGCCATAAAAACAACCTTCTCTTAGTAGGAATCAGGTTATACAGCATTTTTAAGTTGAATTGTTTCAGTTTGTTTTCTTTTATATTTTTCAAATTTCTCTGGAAGACATTTTTCCAGTTTATAGGATTATTAATTAAGTTCACCCAATATGTTGGACCATCGTTGATTCTTTCATCTGTTAGTAAGATGTGATAAAATAATTTACTGGAACAGAACTTAAGTTGTTTTTCTTTTTCACGCAATGGTATTTTTGGAATGTCCAACGTACTGGCATCTTTTAAATTATTCATCCACACTTTCGGTATCGCCCTTTGTAGTTTAGAATAATCGAACAGGGCTTTCGCTTTTGTTTTCTCGGATTGAAAGTTTTCTTTCAATTTTGTGAGAGATACAAATTTTCCTTCAATGCAAATGTCCTTTAGAAAAATTATTGTACTAGCGTACCAATCTCTATAGAAAAGTGATTGATTATCATAAACAATCTGTGTATTTGAATACAAATCATCCTTTTTGATAAATTCTTTTAAATGTGACCATGCTTGTATCATAATATCTGGGCAATCTGTCAACAAACCATTTTTCTATCATAAAATTATCCATAGTACAGTTTAGAATAAGTCTGAAACCTCCAAGTGTTTCAAAGTACAATAAAGCAAATTCCTTCCAATAACCACATGTGTCGTCAAAAATTCTGGCCAGTCATTTCAATCTGAAACTTTGTATTAATTTCTGAATGTTAATCATTCTTATACCACCATCCTCATAATCCTTTACAATTGTTGCTCGTTTTACTTTGTCAACTTTTGAGTTCCATAAAAAGTGGTAAATTATCTTTTCCAGTTTTTTCACTACATAATTAGAAACTGGGCAAAACATAATCAAGTGAACTATTTGACTTATGAGTAGAGTCTTAATAATAAGGACTCTTCCTACAATTGTAAGATTTCTTTTCCTCCAATTGTCTACGATTCTCTGTATCTTTTGTAATTTTGTTTCCCAATTCAATTTCACAACCTTATCTAAGTCATGGTCTATATGGACTCCTAAATATTTAATACAGCCTTTTGTCCAGTGTAAACCATATTTTTCATAGTTCCAATAATTTTTTGTAGAACCTAACCATTTCAGCATTGTTTTGTCTTTATTAACCACTGGACCAGCCACATTTCCAAATTTATCTAATTCATCCAGAATATATTTCATAGAAGACTTCTCTCTCAAAAACACAGACGTATCGTCTGCATATTGCAAGATTTTTAATTCTTTTCTGTCGTTATTGCCAAATAGAACCCCTTTGATTTTGTTTTTTTTTCTTATTCTTTCTGCTAAAATTTCTACAACTAAGATAAACAACATGGCCGACAGAGGGCAGCCTTGCCTTATACCTCTACTGATCTGAAATGTTTTTGTTCTCCAACCATTAATTAGTATAGAACTCTCCACTTTTTCATACATCAATTTAACCCAACATCGGAAGTCTTCATCGAAATCAAAATTACGCAAACAATGTTCAATAAAATCAAATTCAACAGTGTCGAATGCCTTCCGAAAATCGACCAGCATTAACGCACTTTCTAAATTATACTTTTTCATATAATCAAAAACATCTTGGGTGAGTCTAATATTAAAACCGCTCATTCTGTTTTTTATATAACCAACCTGATTATCATGAATGAGTTTTGGTAACACTTTATGTAATCTATTTGCTAAGGCAGCAGCCATTATTTTGTAATCATAATTTAACAAGGTAATTGGCCTCCAATTATTTAAATCTTCCGTCTCTCCTTTTTTGTGGATTAACGTGATAATTCCTAATCGTTGCGTTTTGGACATAACCTTGTTACTAAAATTTTCATTGAGCGCATTAACTAACATAAACTCAATATCGTTCCAAAACTCTTGATAAAATTCGACGGATAGACCGTCTCCTCCCGGAGCCTTATTCTTGCTCATTTTAAAAACAGCTTTCCGACATTCTGAATATGTTAATAACCCTTCACACAATTCTTTATCTGATTCATTTAACTTATTCACAATAGAACTTTCAAAATATCTTTCGATATCTTCTTTTTGCACCTGTTTAATTGCATATAGCTTTTCGTAAAAAGAAACAACCTCATTTAGTATCTGTGCTCTTTTCGTAATAATCTTATTACCTTTTCGGAGTCTGGTAATATTTCTCTTCTGGGCGTTTTTCTTTTCTAGTCTCATAAAATACCTTGTATTTTTTTCGCCCTTCTCCAACCATTTGACTCTAGATCGTACACTTGCTCCTTTGCATTCTCTCTCATACAATTCGTCTAGAACACTTTCAATACGTACTAAGTAATCTTTTTTAGTCACATCATCAATATAGCTTTGTTCATCGATTTTTCTAGTTATGTTAGCAAATCTTTCTTCTAAAATTCTCTTTAATTCTTTTGCTTTACACTTCTTTCTAGCACAGTATTTTTTGTGTAAATTCACGACATTTAATCTTTGTAAGTTCCCATCTTTCACAGAAACTAAGATTCATCCTTTCGATGCTTCTAATGATTTGTCTTACTTTATTTTTATACAAATCATCTTTAAGAATATACGTATTTAATTTCCAATATCCTGGACCTTTATCCAGTTTACCTATCAAAACCTTCAAAAAGATAGCATTATGGTCACAACGTACCGATGGACGTATGTCACACATCATTATTTTTGCTTTCAAATTCTCAGTTACCAACCAATAATCGAGGCGAGATGCCACATCTAAAAATATATTTCTCCAAGTAAACTGTCGTTTTTTGGGATTAAAATGCCTCCACATATCACATAAATCAAAACGCTTGATAAGAAGCTTTAAGTTTCGTGGTGTCTTATAATAAGCATTCGGATTTCTTTTCACATCTTTTGTTGGACAAAGAATGGAATTAAAATCACCCCCGATTACCAAATCATGATCAGGAAGCCTATTTGACTCTATCCATATGTAAAGTTTTTTAAAGAATCTTTCTCTGTATTTCTTTTCTGTGGGAGCATAAATATTTACAATACACAAACTGCAACTACTTATTGTAGCATTTAACATAATCATCCGTCCTTCTTGACCACAAATGATATTACTGATAGTGATTGGAAAATCTTTTGATATAAGAATGGCGACTCCTCTGGCATGATTAGATCCATTAGAACCGAAAACTTGACCTTTCCATTCATTTCGAATAATTTTCAAAATATCATCTGTCCAATAAGTTTCTTGTAATAACAATATATCCGTTTTTTGATGCTTGCTCCATAACAGGATTGCGTCTCTTTTTTCTTTGCTTCTGATACCTCTAACATTCAAACTAAGCAAGTTGCAGTATTTGTTTTTTATTCCTGCCATGGGTAATTTATTTACACTATATACACTCTGCTCTGGTCAGAAATCGGCAGTGAAAACTGCCTATTTTTCTGATTTCTTTTTTGCAGGTTTGCTTTTGATTTTTTGTTTACGTTTTGCGCTGGCGAACTTTTTTCCATCATCCGGGAGTTGGGGAGAATCTGCCGACATATCGGAGTACTCTTGCTCTTCATCTTCGTGCGTATCGGCATCTTCGAATTCATCATTGTCGCTCTCTGAATCTCTTTGTGAAGCATTACCACGAACGCTTTCTGCTGAGATGAACTGGGTGATCTTTGCTTGCGCTCGAGGTGTATCCTTGTTGTTACGTAATGCATTGTCGCTCTGCATAATATGCTCCGGCTGATTCATCTCAATCTCGCGCTCTGACTCATTTGCATTGGGATCTCCCATTGATGACGTAGGCCCATCGCTCGTCTTCTGTACAGGACCAGCTGTTTTCTGCACAGAGGCCACGTCGTTGCTGGCGTGACGCATACATTCCGCTGCCTTGTGCCCAGCCTGGGAGCACTTTCTGCAAACGACGTCGTTGACGCACGTTGAAGCATGATGCCCCTTGGTTAGACATTTAGAGCATAGGGTGGGGCCCTTCCCCTGCCCTTCATGATAGATGCGTGCTCTGAAGCCACCCATATTCATGGCTCGCGGAAGAGGCTTCGAGGGGGGTTCGATGAACAACATTCGATCACCTGTATGGCAGTCCGTCAAGAGACCGTTTACTCTTAATTTCATCCTTTGCACTTTACTTAACACTTTGCATTTCTGCTTTTCAATTTCGTTAGCAATCATTTCATCCTTCACAGACAAAGGGATATCTTTCACAATGACTTTGAGTGATGTAGTAGGGTCATGGCGGTTTGCGAAGGGATTCGTGTCGTAGATGGGGGCAGACACTCCTCTTAAGTTGAGTCCTGTTGAAATGAGAGCGATTCTATCGGCTCTGTCAGTGAAATAAATCCGCCAGAGTCCTCCAATTTTCTGCAAGCCTTTCAAGTTCTTTGTTGAGCCAAGATGTTTGTGTATGGCTACATATATTTCCTCATGTAGAAGCGGCTTGCCTTCGGGCACATCCCTGTTCTTCAGGAAGACGGGTTTGACCCCGGTGTCACCGCTCTCCACGCCCTTGCTACCCGTGTCACGCGCCGATGCTTTAGCGGCGCCTGCATACGTGGCACCCGACATAGCACCAGGCTCAACAGGCCGGGTCAAATTGCCGCTTTCATACATGATATTCCTTCAACCTCTTTACCAATTTACTTATAACCAGTTCAGTTCAAAGCTATTATACAATGTTACTAATAATGTCTTTCTCAAATTTCACTCACCAGTCTTCAAAAGTCCAAAAATTGTAAATTAGTTTCCAATTCTAGGGAAGACGTGTCTCAATCGTAATCTTGACGAGCGCCCTGATATTCAGTATATGAAAAATGTAAAGCCATTCGATTTGTTTGTATTACAACCACTCTGTATTATCATGTTTTATGATAATTCATTGGACAGTATCATTGCCTCGTGTATTCTCATGTATGATAAAATGACGTGACGATGTCTGGCACACGGTTTGTAAAACTTTGTATTATATAATTAAGTTATAGTATGCAACTATGCATGCATTATATTATATTATATTACACCACATTATAATTATGTATGAATATAGTATATATATATATATATATATATATATATATATATATATATATATAAATATATATATATGTATAAATTTTCTTTCTTCAAAAGAGAAGGGAAAGAAGAAAAGAGAAATTTATCAACACCTTGGGTTTTAAACGCAGCTAGCTACACAGTACACACACACACACACACACACACACACCCACGCACATGCACACACACAGAATTGGGCACTGGGGCCAACGGAGGTGGGCTATCCTCCGTGTGGTCAACAGCTGGGGTGAAACCCAGTCTGGCTTGTCAATGGTTGGTGCTGGTAAATGGCCTTCCAGTTGGCAAGTTACTCAGCATCTCAAGGACCTGGTGTGTTTTATGTTTCTGGTGAGCGAACTGCATTAGCGAACAAGAAACTTCTTGTGGAGAAAAAAAAAACAACATTAAAAACTAAGATAATAATTCTATATAAACGTATCTATTTAAAATTATAGAGTCAAAGAAAGAAAATAAATAAATAAATAAATAATAATAATAAATTAAAAAATAGGTCTACTCGGCCTACATTATTAAAAGTGGTGTGTACTATCTAAGAATGCATTACTAACTGCACCCTAGCACAAAAGCCCAGAATGTCTGCCATAACTGAATATCTTGAAATGTTCAAAAAATGTCCAATACACGACAAGTATGTTTATGCTTATGCATACATGTATTTGTGGTGTTCCGGCCTAGCTTTGTGTATGCCGGTGCAATTTTCCTGCCTTCATGATTATTGTCATTTTGCTATTTCTTTCTTATGTGTACTTGTCTCCTTTGGGTCAGTGCTTTTGCTGTGACTTGACAGGCATGCTCTTTTTCTCCCCCATTTTGTAAGCTTGCCTAGCTCCTGCCGCGTTCGATGTGCTCCTTTGGGTTGATTGCCCCTGTGGTGGTCCGCTTGCGCGATTGCGTGCTTTGATCGCCTGGAGGCGCTGAACTTAATCGGTTCAGTGCTTCCAGTTGTTGAAGTTTGCATGCTCGGCGGCGGATTGCGGTGTGGGCGCTGACTTGGCGGATCGGTGGGACGCGGCGGGGGTTAGGTCTTCAGGAGTGAGCATGCGTGCTGGGTCGCAGTAGGAGCGCTGTTTTAGATTGTAATGTACATTTTTTTACGAAGTTGAATAAATTACTTATCTTGTATGTGATTTTTTTTTCACCTTAGTACTTATATTTATATGTTTTTAAAAAAATTGTAAACTCACACTGTTAGTCTTCGGACTTTTTGCTGAGTCTTTTTAATAAAACCGAACTGAATCTGAATCTGAATCTGAATTACCATTATAAATCATTATGTATTTTGTCTGATTTGTCTTTTCGGAAGGAGACACACCCACTGACGGGCACCGCACAGCCTTGACCGGTATTGGAGGGGCCTAGGCTGCGCCTTTTTGCATTAATGTCGTGCCATCTGAGAAGTCTGTTCAAAGTACCGAACCGGGCTGGCCAGATAATACATTAAAAACGGGTAACGGTTTGTGCCGACAGCATGTCAAAATGTCTCCCAAAATTACAAATTAAAAAATTAAAATAGCCAAAAATAACGCAGCGTAGCCTAGCATAAATTATATAAAGCAACAAGAAATTATATCGCATATTGGCGTAAATATTCACAATTGAATGACATGCGCCGTTAAAACCAATCCACAACAACAACAACAACAACTGTACTGTATGACTGGAATGGGCGTCACGGTTGAGCGCACGACCCCGGCGCCGTATATTGGCCGCCATGTTGTTTCCCCCAAGAAGCACAGCCGCGTGCACTGTGGAGATGTAAACGACACAGGCTTTATGTGTAAAAGGTAACAGATAGTTTTGGAAGGCCCTCAAAAACTTTTCGTGGGATTTCTTTGATTTTACTTAATAAAAAGCAGGGTACTAACATAACTAAGATGCTGTGAAGTTTTTTCCTTGTCAAGTGAAATATTTACTAAATGAGAGGTGAAAAGTAATAAAAATCCCTGGCCCAAAAAAGAGGGGATGTAAATTCAAACAAAGGCTACACGCATTACGCACATTAGGATTGCTGTGTGTATAGAATACGCTACACATAGTGCGAAGCGCTGGGTTTATTGTGCGGGGAACCTTCGGGTGGATATGGTACGGAGCGTGAGGCAGTGAAAAGCCGTTACCAAGCGTTTCTTTCAGATATTTACACTAAAATTTGTTCGAAATCGTGAATGGAAAGTTAAATAATCTCGTACATTTGTCTTATGATAAAAGGAGAGTAGCATGTGACTATGTTAGATAAGTTTCTTGCCAGTATGATTTTTGCTACCGAGACTGTCAATGAGCTTTAAGAAGTGCGTGATTTCTTCTTGTATTTCTTCTTTCTTCTTTGTTGTTGGGGGGGGGGGGGGGGGGGGGGGGGGTATGTGGAAATGTCATGACGTAAGTTTATTGTTTTAATTTTGAATAAATTGTAACAATTCTTTAATATCATGTGTCAATATTCATCTGTGAATCTTGTACATTTTAAACTTTTTTCTTCCTCATGAACCGATCTACATCGCTTATAAATTTCCATTGTCTTCTCTAAAATCTTTGCATAAACTTATTGCTGCCATTACTGTCATTGGTTTAATGAGAAAATATTTTAGTGAAACAAAAGCAAAATTTATTCAGTAAATCCCAATAACTCAGACAATCATATAAAAGACGGTCACACATACACACACACATCACTATAATCATGTTATGTTTGAGTGTACTAGCCTGTAATTTTGGATATTCCCATTTTTCAGGGGCTTGGTATTTTCAAATCACAAACAATCATGCACCACTTTTAAATGCGTTTCAGAGAAACATAGCACCACACACATCATACATACAAATCATTGTCATATACACAAAGACATGGTCACACAGACAGAAATTTCAAAAATCAACTAGTCCATCTGCCACAATTTTGCATGGAAATTTACATTAAATATAAACACTAGGAGACAGTTGAATACTCAGTTACATTGTCTTTAACAGTATATGCATTTTTCAATCTGGGGCAAAAAGGGAACAATATTGTACAGTATAGCATTGCACAGTAAACAACAACAACAAAAAAAAAAAGACTGGCAAGAAAATATGAAAAGTATTTCATGTATCACTGCAAATGGGTGGCAATGTAAAGGCTTACATGTAACTTGACAAAACAGTAAACACAAAAAACGATCTTTAAAAACAGCAAGAAAATATTGCGAAAAGTATTTCATGTATCGTTATAAATATGGCAATGTGAAGGCTTACATGTAACATGACAAAAGAGTAAGTGCAAGGCTGAAATAAAGCATTAACCATTTACAAGATAAATCCATAACAATAAACTTGAACTAATCATGGGTAATAAGCTTGGGTAGAAGCTCGAAGTTTTATGTTCATTTGGTCACACTCTCACCTTAAAGATTATTTTTCTTACATAGTCATTAGCACTGCGTGGGAATTTCACCCCTCCCCCCCCCCCAAAAAAAAAAAACAAAAACAAAAACAAAAACAAAAAAACACCAACTAAAAATTTAAAAAAAGAAAAAGCGAGATTGAAAAGCCGTTCTCTTTCTCTCAAAATTTGTTAAAACATCAAAGTTTTCGCGCGGGAAGGGGGAAACTCCATCTCCCTGCATCCACCCGTCACATACAGTGCAGTATTGCGTCCAAATAACTGAAAAGCAGTCAGGGCGTCAAACTAACTTTCCACCTAAAAAAAGGTGCTACGAGTCGTTATCTTTCTTTTAAATTTGCTATAAAACGTCAGAGCTTTATAGCACTTCGCGAGCCCCCCACCCTGCACCCACCCCCTGGGGAGCACGATTCGCATGCTCATCACTCCACTCCCCCCCCCCCCCAAAAAAAAAAATGAAATCCTGGCTACGCGGTTGTAGGGATCCACCTGTCTTTCCGCATGTTGACCATCTATTTCCCAAGATGTTCTGCATTGCTGTGTGGAAACCTGAAGGAAAGAAAAGAAGGTAGACTAAATGACAGTTATTTAAACTGAAGCCTAGTCTTGTAAGTTTCCCTACTAGTCTAAAGTTTAAAGACAAAGTCTGGAGTTGGCTTTGTGCAATTGATTTTCAATTTCAGTTAATTCAATAACTGGCAATTTACTTGCTGCAACCAATGTAACTAAATAGAAAATTACACGTAGACCTACTGATGCACTCATTCCCCATCTTAAGATACTCTCATGCTGTACAGCAAAGTCACCAATAAAACCAATAAAGAAATAAGTTGATTTAACTTTTCATGTTTTAATACATGTAGAGTAAAATCCTCTTAGATGGCCAAGGTTATTTGAAATAACCACCATGGCCACTCATAAATAGGCTAGGTTAAATGACCTTATAGTCATACCCATACACCCATAAACTAACATGAAAGCGTATGAATGGGACTGTTGTTACTTGTTAAAAATGCGTCTTCATACCTGTGTCATATAGGTCCTTTCTCGAGACTTTCACGAACATCACGATTCGTGCAGTTGATTGCAGCGCAAGATGGAGTCTTGAAGTACTCTTAGTTCATCTTTGAAGGGCATATGATGATTATATGAGTGAAAATAGTCCTTCTAATTTGGTCAAATGTTACACACAAAGTTAATGCAGCGGCGACGTTCCGGAATTGGCACTATGTGTAGCGTATTCTATACACACAGCAATCCTAATGTGCGTAATGTGTGTAGCCTTTGTTTGAATTTACATCCCCTCTTTTTTGGGCCAGGGATTTTTATTACTTTTCACCTCTCATTTAGTAAATATTTCACTTGACAAGGAAAAAACTTCACAGCATCTTAGTTATGTTAGTACCCTGCTTTTTATTAAGTAAAATCAAAGAAATCCCACGAAAAGTTTGCTCCTCCGTCCATATCTCGAAAGGTCAAAGGTTAAGGTTAAGGTCATGATTTGGTTTTTTGTTCAGGACAATGTGAAGATTAGGATAAGGGTTAGGGTTAGGGTTAGGGTTAGGTTTAGGTTTAGGATTAACATGGCAAAGTTAGACCGGAGCAATTGTCGCAGGAGCAAATGTCATGGAACCGGCACTAGCGAGCTGCCGGTTGCGTCATGCTTGCCTATGGCCAATCAGCGTGCAGCCAGCGATCGAGCTCATTCCAGTCATAGAGTTCAGTGATTTAGACCCACGCTTCGCCAGCTCCTTCAATCATGAATATTCATACTTTGCTGGCGAATAAGCGAGCTGCATTTGGAGCGCTGCTT
Source organism: Heliocidaris tuberculata (assembly GCA_025618425.1). Classification (NCBI taxonomy): domain Eukaryota; kingdom Metazoa; phylum Echinodermata; class Echinoidea; order Camarodonta; family Echinometridae; genus Heliocidaris; species Heliocidaris tuberculata. The sequence goes on along the minus strand of CM046845.1, from coordinate 10,478,145 downwards.
TGCGCTGTTCTGCCATTGGTCAACTCCTAGCTCATTTCCCCGGTAGACTAACACAGGACGTCCGCCCATAGACATGCGTGTATTGCCATACACAACGTTTATAACACACCTTGACGCTGCTTGCGGCATTATTCCCCCCCCCCCAAAAAAAAACTCTTCAAAATACTGCCGAGAAAATATGATTTTACTCAAAAAATGTTAATGTAAACCCATATTTTTTATATGGTTTATTGAATGCTTAATTTGTTATCAATACATCAATATGAAAAAATCTGAATATAAAGTTATTTTTGAATAATTAAAATAGATGAAACAGAAAAAAAGTTTATCGGGCACGTATACGTGCCATCGGCACGGTAAGAGTTATACACATTTCTGTGTGCAGTGCATGTGACTATCAGCAGGATTGAGTCAATATCATTTCATTTTGGTGATTCTAAAACCTTACAGCATACACCAATTCTTATGTGCTATATAATCAACCTTTCCGAATAGACCGCTTCGGTAATGTATGCAAATTTTATACATACCTTTCAAACAAAGGTTGTTCTTGATAATCTGAAAGCTTGCCGGAGGCTTGCCGGACATAGCAACAGATAATGTTTGCAAACTGGATTCCAAGCATTGAGGCTCATTTATAAAAAGCAGGTTAATGGAAGAGCTCGTCAATAGGCGCTCAGAGAATTATGTGCATAAATTTGTATACATTACAGAAGCGGTCTATTGCTTTGGGATAGCTTCTTTCGCAATTCAATCTCATGACCAGAACTCAACTATCTTTAATCAATTTGAGAACCGTTAAAAGTTGACAGTTAGTAAAAGTCTCCCCAAATGAACATTTCAAAATATTTTCATGAAATCTTCATACCTATTGAAAGCTTAGGGTCTCTCCTATCAAATGACACAAAAACATCTAATGATATTTTACGCTTGAATGATCAAAAGCCATTTTTGTGAAACGGTGTAAAAAATCCTTGGTTTGACAAAAATTTGTATTGTTTCTGGCTAGTAACAGTAAAGTTCAGAGTCTTGAAAATGCCTAGAAATTGTCATATTCTGATGATTAAAAGCAATTTATGAAAGAATAAATGTAGACTTTGTTTTCTAGATGACCTGACATGTCCCACCAAAACTGTATGGTTGACTGAGGAAGCCAGCTCGAATTAAAAACTCACCAAAATTAATATTTCAAAATACTCAATCAAGTAGTTAATTGCTCACTAAAGCATAATAATGTTGATGAGATATGTACAGAGAACAAAACCTGTTCTTTCATAAATTGTCTATTATTGATCCAAATATGAACATTTCTAAGCCTTTTCATGACTCTTTTTATGACAGCCAGAACAAACCAATTCTTGTCAAATTTGGATTTTGCACCTTTTCACAAAGTGGCCTTTGCGCACTCGAACGTAAAATATCACCATATCTTTAGATGTCATTTAACTGAAGAGACTCTAAGCTATCTACAGCTATGAAATTTTCCTTCAAATATTTTGAAATATTTATTTAGGGAGACTTCTTCTGAAGTCCTGTCAACTTTTTGCTGGGACGCACTGTAGTACCTGACGCACATACAAACATTTATCTCACCCTTTTTGAGGATTGCTGCTTGCTCTCGAAATTCCTCACGCAGTTTACCCTCTGGGTTGAATTGCTGCGCCAGGAGAGTCAGATCATTGTCAGTTATCGCATTTGTTTGTGATGCAGCCATCTTTTTAGGACGTGCGCTCTGTTTTGAAAAGTAGAAAAGAATAGAACTTTTAGAGCACATTGACTTTTTCAGTACTGACATCAGTACAACTGAAAAAGGGAGAAAATACGATAAGAGAAATGTGGCTTCTATAACGATTCTTGAAAGGCATAGCGTAGAATGTCCTTCAAATAGCCATCCATTTATAGTCACGAAATGCAGAAATGTGATGACTCACAGAGTGGCATGCAGATGATTTGTGTGACGTTGCAAGAACAGGAACTTGTAGTATACATTTTAGCTTGTCAAAACGCTTGTCAGAACACTTGTTAAGGTTTTTCAAAGGGACGAAATGATTCGAATCGTCTCCATTTTAATTCACCTCGATTTGTAGAAAGAAAACCAGTAATTTAAACCACTACAATTAATACTTTTAAAAAGACTCTTGTGTCTAGATTATTCTTTTGCTCCCCTCAGTGTATTGAATTGAATTGAATTGAATTGCAATGAAATGGTTTATTGTCATAACAATCATTAAAGGAGAATGAAACCCTGGGGAAAATCAATTTTAATGAAAAAGAGAGGATAGAGAGAAGCACTTAAAAAAAAAAAGTTTCATCAAAATCGGTTATGAAATGAGAAAGTTATAAAAGTTATGAAAAATCTCCGTCAATTTGCTTTCTATGGCGACCCTCAAAGTGGCAATGTTGCTTCAAAGTGATAAATATGTTTTGTACACAAAATTTCATATTTTCCCCATTATCTCTCAAGGTACAGCTTGTCTCCTTCGTAGCTCAAGATATATCATGGGAAATGTATTTGACAAATCATATGTTGAGTTCATAAAAAGACAAGCAGCATCTTTAAAGATAATGAAGAAAATATGAAAGTTTGTGTACAAAACATATTGAGAGTTGTCCTACTGAACCTGCCATTTTGAAGCAACATTGTCAATTTGAGGATCGCCAAAGAAAGTAAATTGAGACTTTTCAAACTTTCATAACTTTTTCATTTCGTAACCGATTTTGATGGATTTTTAAAATAATTTATTCTCTATATCCTCTCTTTTCATTAAAATGGATATTTCCCCAGGGTTTCATTCTCCTTTAAACATGCAGCTAAAAGCTGACATTGTTCAATTTACAAGATAAAATACATATATAAATACAATTGGTAATACATTAAAATATTCATGTTAAAGATTCAAGGGGTATGGAACCCGTTTTGAATAGGGAATTAGAAAGTCATTCCGTCTGGATGAACGAGAATAATTTGAAGATAAACTATGATAAAATTGTGTGTATGTATAATTGAATGCCTAAAATGCTTAGAAAACAATCGATTTTACATGTGAGAATAATAAGTTGTGCGGCGCTACTACTTGGCAGCTCCACATCAGGCTCCTCTTTTTCGCTTAGATTTACCCCTTTCTACTTTGATATCTAACATGATTTTTATACCAAGAGGAAGATTAGAATTCACTGATTACCGTGGGCTGCTAGACTTTCCGTAAAATGATTTCGTTTTGGAGAATATTTGGGATCATTTTTCTGAAATTTGCCATGTAATTTGGACATTGATGTACCAAGCTCTGTTCTGGCTTTCACACAACGTCGACTACCAACACTAGTATTCAAGAAGTCAAGCATTTACAATAGCCCAGTTCTAAACACCACTGGTATAGCATTGTGCCCCAGTACCTTAAGGGATTAGTCAATTGTCAGCGAAACTATGAACCGTTTTGTCTTTCATCATATTTTCATCTCCGTAGAGGTCTGTTCAAGTTAATGATGACTTCTGGTCATTCACCCCTTTATCAATGTTTATATGTGCGTAATTCATTCAAATGTATCTTTATGGAATATATTTTTTCAGTTTTAAAGAAGTCTTGAATTTGTACCTGGGGTGGGGGTGAGGGTGTAGTAGGAGATTGTGTGTTTGGATGGGTGGTTGTTTTGTTTGTTTGTTTGTTTTTTTGTCAACTTGCTATAAAATGTAAGTTTATATTTTTATATTAGTAAACTGGCTCCATGGAAGACCAGCAGCAATACAAAATTGCAGCTGAATATGGCCTTCCAGCCGTATGTTTTATATACTTCAAAATTAGCTACATCATTGTAAACCAGAAAATGGGACGAGGAAAACATAGAAATGTACAAAAAAGGGGATTAAACGTAGGAATACTTAAAGAAAGATAAAAAAATAAATGAGTAAAGATAGAAGAAAGAGAAAGAAAGAAAGATGAATAAAAGATGAAAGAAAGAAGCACTGAAGATAAGAAGATGATAAACAAATAAAAATATAAAACAAAGAACAAAACATAGAGCTACTTACGGAGAAATAGAAATAAAAAGGTATAGAAAGAGAGAGAGAAAAAAAAGAAGAAAGAACGTAAAGAAATACATATATAGAGAAGAAATATAACTATGATGAGGGCGAAAGAGCTGAAATTATAGCATTTAGGAGGACAATATGAGACATTTTCAATATGACTTGTCTTATGTGATCATTTCTACTATCTCAAAAAAGATAGTTGTAATACTATGTGGATACCTTGTATAATAAGAACATATTATTATTAGGAAATTATCTCAACATTAACTATTCTCTGAGATATACCCGATCTGAAGTAAGTGTCTTAGCGTTTGGTAAAGCTAAATCCTTTTGAAAAAAATTCCCGTCTCAACTATAACTATCCCTGAGATAATTATACCTTATCTCCTGTGTCAACATTAACTATTCCTTGGGATATCCCTTATTTGAAGAAAGTGTCTAAGGATATACATGGTATAGGTAAAGCTCCCTCTTTAAAGGTACTATCAATAGTATCAGTCTTCTGCAAGCCATAAAATGGACGTTGAATATCTGTTGGGCAGGAAGAACATCGTTCGAGCAAACATCCAATGCAATATATCTTTCAAGAAAGAGATCTGGTGGAAATTGGATATTCTCACATTTTTATAGGCTTTAAAAGATGGTTGAGTTCTGGGAAAGGTGAAAATAATTCGTGAGCTTACTCATTCCTTTCATATCAGTTTGGAAGAACAGTAATGTAGTAATGTAGTAATGTCTCCTGTAAAGGATTGCCCTTCAAATGCCCTCATATTTGAAATATGACGAGAAATTGCTAAAGTGTTCTGGCCGAACATTCATGCCACATGTGTGTGCAGCTTCGCGTGCTCATTAGCAATTTCGCACGCCTCGCGTGCTCACAATTATTCTGTACAAATTACAGTAATTCTATAACAAAATTAATGAGTTGACGAGAACGAAAATGAGAAATTGATTTCATTTTAAACGTGAGATTTTATTGTGCTTTTAAAGACACAATAATGGAATTTTTTTAGGTTGGTCCTAGGCGCTCAATATAATCTACTGGACTACCCTTTTATCATTACCGGCTATAATAGTTACATGCATGTGGTACTCACTTACTCATGTAAGTGCACACACCCCAGGTATTCTATATTATATTCATAATTGATAAGCTTTGAGGTATGCCTTTTAGGAACAAGCTTGAGTGTAATAATGAAATTGAATATTTGATTACTGTTGACTGCGTAAATTATCTAGCCAAGGGAAACCTATTAGGATTGGTGATATCATATTTTACATACTTTCCTTTAATCCAACGATGCTGATAGGACTAGGATTGTCAATTGATCGTTTTGAATAAAACTACTGATCCACTCTGTCAATTTCAAGCTCGTGTTTGCGTGTGACAGGTAGAAAATCCAAAATTGTAAGGTCATGAGGAAACGACGTCACCTTGCTTAATTGTTGGTTTCTTTTCTCAAATGGTTATTGAGGAATTTCTTATTTTTGCCGAATGAAATTCCATGTGTAAGCTTTGATTCAGAATGAGAAATCCTTTGCTTGGGGGCATTGTGCCCTTCTTGCCTCCAGCTCCGTTGCCTTACATTGTAGTTGTAGTAATATGCATTACATGTTACTACATGAAGCCGGTCTAATTCTTTGAATCTAGATATGGCTCTTTTTGATTTGAAAAAAAAAAACAGAACAGTGAGAAATAAAGGTAAAAGGGGGCACTTATTAGAAGAAGAAAGTGCGCTTATCAGAGGTAGAGAGGGACACTTATCAGAAGGGGAAAATGGGCACTTATTAGAAGTAAAAAGGGGCACATATCAGAAGTAAAAATGCACTTATCAAAAGAGAAAAGGGCACATATTAGAGAGAAAAGGGACAATTATTAGATTTAAAAAGGGGCACCTATCAGAAGGGGAAAAGGATAATATTAGAAAGAAAAGGGGCACCTATCCCAAGTAAAACTGCACTTATCAGAAGGAGAAAAGGGCACTTATTAGAGATATAATTATCAGATTTGAAAGGGGGCACTTATCAGAAGGAGAAAAAAGGGCACTTAAGAGAAGGGATAGGGCATTTATTAGAAAAAAAAGGGGCACTTATCAGATAGAAAGGGGGATTTTCAAAAATAAAAAAGCACTTTTGGGGTACTTGAAAAAGTGAAGGGGGGCACCTCTGGGGGTAACCCAGGAAAACACGATCAAGTCTGTGTTGATCGAGTTGCATAAATGGTGTTTGCCTTTGTGCAGTACTGGGTTTGGATCAGCAATCTCTACCAGTGGGTACAGAAATATATAAAAGCTATATTTAGCGTTAAAAATGATTAGTGTAAATCTTTCATCTTTATAAAAGCAAGCAATGTTATACATGGAGGCGTTTGTTTAAAGGGGAATGAAAGGCAACAAACATTAGCCTATAATCATGTAGATTATTGCCAGCCTATTACACATATCTTGAAATTACTCCTATTTGATCATATAAGAAGGAGAGCAGTGTCTCAAAAAGTGCAGTCTCCTTGCTAGACATTATCCCATGGGGGCTACCATTTTCTTTACAAAGCAATGTCAAAGCAGTTCTATTTGTGAGATACCCACTGACCTGTACACTAGCTGAATGACACTCATGATCACATGTGGAATCCATGACACCTGATTTTCTTATAATACCATTTTTGTAGTCATGTACATTTCATTGAAGATACTTTTATCCTGTCATATAACCTATTTGTGTCAAGATATTTGGTTCAGCTGTTTCTTTTGTTAAGCAGGATTTGGCATGCACAAGTTGTTGCTTGGTCAGACAAAGGTTTGTCAACTCTTCAAAGAAGTGACAAAGACCTACAACTGCTCTTAGATATCACCTGTGCGAGACAATGGGGGGGGGGGGGGGTACCAAGATGGCTGCCATTTTGCATTGGTGGCTTTAGTTGTAGAATAGCTATTCATTATGCAACATCATATCCATTGTGTACAGGTAAATGGACATGTACTACTATGACATCACAGTTTTTCAAAATGGCAGCCCCCATGAATAATATCTAGCAAGGAATCTGCAAACTTTAGAGAGATTGTTCTCCTTACTGAATAATCAGATAGGAGTATTTTCAAGATATTTTGAACAGGCTGACACTTTTCCACATGATTATCAGCTAATCTTTGAGTTTCATTCTCCTTGTCAAATAAAGGGGCCTTTAATACAATTAAGAATAGGGCAAGGAGAAGAAAGATAAGAAGTGGAGAAAATGAAGAAGACGAATCATGAAGGAGCTAATTTGTAGCAGAAAAAGAACAGAAAAACAGGCATAATTGGAGAAGGATAATTGGAAGAATGAAAAACATAGAAGTGGGAAAAGGATAATCTGAAGAAAAAAAACAAACAAAAAAACCCCGGTTAGATTAAATACGAAGCTGAAGTTGCAATTGATGTCAGAGGAAGGAGATTAAGTTAAGAAGCTGAAGAAAAGGAAATATATGAAGTCCAGATTACTCATATACAATTTCATGCATCCGAAAAATAGTATTTATTGAAATATATGAAACGAAATATGGAAAAATCTCCCATCATGAGTTTATTAACGCACCACCATGCGCGGTAATAAACTATGTGAATATGACAATATAATGGTGGCATCCCTCTCAACATGCTCAAGACATCATTATAAAAACGATGGTATTAAATCTGAACGGGTATAAACACAACACCAACTGAACGGGAGGGGGGGGGGGGGTACAAGGGGACATAGTTACCTATATTTCCATAGACGTATGAGACTGGGAGGGGGAGGGCTGGGACTGCACCCCTCGATGATTTTTAAAGTTCCAGATAATTGGGGCAGCGAGATGCCTGAATATCCTTGTATTCGGACAGCGATGTGCCTGAATATGTCACTTTTATATATCTTAAGTAGTGTATTTTAATGGCGAAACAACATTTTACATTAATAAATTGTCACCTCTTAGCTTGCTCGCTTAGTTCACTTTCAAATTTGAGAAACCTTGTACGTTGATAATCGGGCAAGGGGCGTCAGAGGTTCTCAAAAAGAATCTGCACGTTCGCCTGTGATTATTTCCCCAAATCACAAAATTAGCCCTCTCACAATAGCACGATTATGAGTTACTCAATTTTTCCTACTTGACAAAGGCAATGGTCCTTTTTCGAATTTCGATATCAATACGGGCAAACGTCCCGGGGGGAGGGGGGGGGGGGGGTGGGAGGAGGCACTCAGTATATAGTGTGCGGTGGGTATGTGCCGCCGAGAAGACCCCCATTTTTACACTCAAATTTCCGTTCCAAAGCATACCATTTTTTTCTTGTTGAGAAAAAGAAGAGAGAAAATCGTTCCAAAGCACAGCTTTTTTTTCATTCCGTCGTTCCGGCCGTTCTGGCCCGCCCCGGCCCCTTTCGAAGAATATCATTGTTGGTGAAAAGTTGAAAACGAGTTTCTTTCCAAGTGCTTAAAGGAGAATTAACCCCAGAATACAAATGTACTTATGTTCAAAGGTGTAATATATTCTAAATCATTGGCCTGTATCACTTTAGAAATAAAATATCAGAAAAGGATTTAAATCAAGACATTCTAGCACACGGTCATCTGCTAACACTTTACATGGAGGATGCCATTTTCTTGATGATATGGAGTTGTACATGAACCATTGGAAACTGTTCCGGTCAGGAAGATATTTTTAATCCTAGAGCTAAATTGCTTCTCTTCATTACAAAAAATACCTATATATGATGGAAAATATATAACAGGTGTATACATATATTCTAAAATTCGAAATTTATAGATATCTTTTTAAATTCTCTGGTTTTGCTAAATAGAAATCGATTTATTGGGCTTGCCTGGCACAGCAGAACATAATTTATACAACGCACATTCTGACTATTGAAGTCCATTATCTCAAAGCAGGTGAATGCATAGTTTGTCACTATTGACGCTCGGGAAGTTATCATCCATAAATTTCCATTAATTTGCTCCGTCGCGTACGTCATAGTATCAAGAAAATAGATTTCTGTTTAGTAAAGTAGTAATTTTCAAAGCCAAATAAAACACAATTTTTAGAATATATGTATATAATCTGTCAAATATTTTAAATCTCAAATGGGATTTTGTATCAGGAAAAAAGACAATTTTGCATTCGGATTAAAAATATCTTTATGTACATATCAAGAAAATGGCAGCCCCAAGGTATCGCTAGCAGACGATGAATTTTGCTCAGAAAATCTTGATTTATAGCCATATCGTATATTGTAATGCAAAACTACTTAGGACAACAAGACGGAACAGATTACACCTTTGAATATAAGTACATTAATTCCTCCGGGCTTTCCCCATAGCTTCCAATCCGGATCCAATCCACCCCAGGGAATTCAGTTTTCATTCATGCTGAGCGCATTCATGCGATTTATGAATACACACATCATAGCCTTGAAATGACACACAGCGTATTTAGCTAATGGGAGCTTGTGGGAACCAGTTCCGTGGGATCATATTTATATTGTAATCCAGTTCCAAAGACCACCTTTTCCCAAACTGTTAGTAGTTCCGAAGACCGCCCTTTTCATGATACGCTAGTTCCGAATCCCCCTTATTTTGTCTTGCCAGTGGCACATACCTACCACTTTTGGGGTCGAGTGCCCCCTCCCCGGGGGGGGGGGGGGGGGGGACGTGTCATTTCATTTTACACGTTAACTCGATTTCTTATATTTGTGAACGCTATATCAATTGTCCATTCATGATAATCTTTACGTGCTTCCGTCTTTCGAATCCCTCGTTAAATCTAATTCGACACCTGGAACAATTTCACCGTCCCTACCGTAAGACGATTAACCTACGAACGCAAAATTGTTACAAAATTTATCCTTAAATAAATTAATGATAATCATCTGACATTTATTTCTCTGCGAGTGTCGTATCCTTTAATTTCGTAATAATATGCTTTTCAACGCTGACGTAAAGGTAAAGTCCCTTTTCTGATCCTATGAAATATTGCTTTGGGTATTTTTGGATAAAAAAAACATTCTTATTGACTTTACTCCCACGTTTGTCATGCTTTGATTTACGTGATTTGGCACAGTAAATAGGTTAAAAAGGTGAAAATTATTTGAGAACTTTCTCATTCTTTTTATGACAGTGTGTGAGAATATCATAGGAAAAAATGTTCCCTGAAAAGGAATGCTCTTCAAATGCCCTCATATTAAACATATTACGAAAGGCAGCTGAAATGTTTGTACCAAACTTTCATGCCACGGGTGTGTGTAGTCCCATGTCCCCATTTATGTGTGCAGTGCATGTTGCTTTACGCAAACGTGAGTTCATTTTTTTCTCCTTTTGGTGATTCCAAAACCTCGCAGTATGCACTAATTCTTATGTACTACATAATCACACACACACACACACACACACATGCACACACACACACACACACACACTCACACACGCACGCACACACACACACACACACACACACACACACACACATATATATATATATATATATATATATATATATATATATATATATATACACACACCGGGTTTCCCCAAAAAAGCGGAACGGAGGATTTTCAGTACTTTGCCTTCGAAAGGTATATATATCTTTTTTATGTCATTGGGTAAAGCTTCTTCTACCGAAGAGAATGACATCAAGATCATTGAATTTGGTAAAGTAATTTTGATTCTATGCCCGTTTCTTAACATACAGTCATTTTCACATTTCGCACGTTTTTTGCCACCGATGAGAGTAGAAATGTGTCGGGAATGGCCTTTCAGATGGCATGTACAACAGCATATTTTCCACTTTTCCCGAGCTACAGCTCACTAAAACCCATTCCCAATACAATACTTACACTCATCGGTTGCAAAAATCAAGCGAAATTTGAAAATGACTGTGTTTTAAGAAACGTGCACAGAATCAACTTTAATAACCAAATTCAATGATCTTGGTATCATTCTCGTTGATAGAATAATTATGCTTTACCCAATAAAAAAAGTATAGACTTTTTTAAGGCGAAGTACTGAAGTACTGAAAATCCACCGTTCCGCTTTTATTGGGACACCCGGTATATATATATATATATATATATATATATATATAGAAGATGGCAATCGATAACTATTTTGCGATTGCTTACTATATATATCATTTTATATGCAATAAATGATAGCAAAATATCTATCGTATGATTGATTGATTGATTAGTTCCTAAGCTTTGTGTTACGGGGCGCAGGTGTACAAAAAAGGATAACTTTAAAGAATGTGAAACTTGGGAGTATGACTGTAATATGAAATGGAATAATAATGACAGAACTCAGAATGCTATCCAAAGCCCATTCATGCTCACTGATTTGACATTAAAAAATGTACCACTTGTTAAAGGCAACTTGCAAAATGTGAAACCTGGCTATATACGCCTACATTTGAAAAATAGAATCATTATAATAGAACTCACAGATGTATTCAAAGCCAATTCCAGTCAAGTCGAAGTCCACAATGAACCCGGCAACGGTCCAAAAATGAAACGATTCAAGGAGTACAACAATTATGAAAATGTGTCGCCCATTTTTTTTTTTATAATATAGCCTGATAGAGCAAAGGCGTATTACACACAACAACCAAACAACAAGGTAATACCAAAGAGTATAAATACGAAGAGTGCTCAGTCCCGAAATAAAGCACGCGTATATATTGTGATACATGTCGATCGGCCGAGAGGGAAAGGTTATAGTCTTTATTAAGATGTTTGTAGTTTGTATTTTCTTTCTTTATTTTTGTTGGTTCTTTTTCTGTACATCGCTTTTTGGTAAAACCGTAAAGGGCATAATCTTGATATTGTCCCTTCAAATACAAACTTATGTCCCAAAACAGATAGGAATCAACTCTAACTGCACCAGGAAGGAGAGGGAGAGAGTTGGGAGGGGGAACCAGGAGAGATGTTTGTATTTTTGTTAAAGTTATTTGCTGTGAAATTTCTATTAATATTTATGTGATGGGGGGGGGGGGGGTGTCCAAACATGTTCCCTGATATCAAGCTCTATATGAGCAAACACTGCGATATCTGACGGGAATGTCGAGAAAAGTAACAAAAATAAATAAATAAATAAAATGCTATCTTTATTTTTCTAAATCAGAATATTTCAAATATCATGATTTATGCAAATTATAGGGATTATAGACCAATAATGTAAATTTAATGGCCTTATTCTGTTAAAAGTCAGGACAGAAAAGACTTTATTAAAATCAGATTGCATGCGAGCAATTCCTTATATAAATATAAAGATTAATTAAGAGTGGCGTATCCAGGATTCTCTTATTTTTGTTGATGGCGTATCCAGGAATGCACGTGCCAGCCAAAACCAAATCTGACATATCTTAGTTACACATCGAATGAAAGGAAATGTGTCCCCCCCCCCCCCCGGCACAGAAGGAACATGAAAAATGTGATAACTTTTTTTTTTCCTTGCTTGTCCGAAAATTCAGAATAGAAGGCATCTGATGAGTTTTTGTTCGTCAGGCGTGAGCCCCCCCCCCCCTCCCCGGAATTCCTGGATACGCCACCAATATAAATAACTTACGGTAAGTTATTTGTAATATTCTGCTATAGCAGTTTGAGACGACAGGAGAAGAAAACAGTATAGGGCTAGGGGCTTGCTCCGAAGCCCTCACCAGCGCAATTGGGCCTAATGGCTAATTATTCTACGAAAATGGAAAAAAAGGCCTCCGTATTTTGAATTGCATTAACTAGTAACGAACAATAGCAGCTGATGATATAATTTATTTATTACGAGCCCTATTCTGTTTTTGTAGGAATATCCCATTCCTTTTGTCCCCAGCTCTCTTTGTCTCTCTCTCTCTCCCTTCCCTCCCCCTCTCACAGGCTTTCATTTTCTCATACTCTCTTATTCTCTTATTCTCTTTTACAACCGATCTGTAAAAATGACTCCAATAGAAATGAGGACAAAATAATGATCTCTTATTGTTTTGTTTTCAATCTTTCAATTTAATGAGATCGACCGCCAACACTATGCAGTCCCATTCTTCACATCCATGACAGAATAGCAGGGGCGGATCCAGGGGGGGGGGGGGCGAATCGCCCCCTTTTTGAAACCCAACTGGGATACCTTAAGTACATAATTAAAAAATGCCTCTTTAATTGTGTACTTTTCCGGCTCTGTGCCCCCTCATCTACAAAATCCTGGATCCGCCCCTGGAATAGAAATTACATTCTTTTGAACTACAAACTACAAGTATAAACGGGCTCTTGCCTAAAATGTAAATAAAACCGGATCGAGCACCATTAGTTTGGGAGCCTACGAGGCTAACAATGTCGGTCTATTAACCCTCCGAGAAAACTTGTAAAAAGGTCCACGCCGTAAGACTGAGGTGACAGTCCGGGCATGGACCAGTGGCGGATTTAGGGGGGGGGGGGAGCGCAATCCCGGCCCGTGCCCCCCCCCCTTGAAATAAAATTATACATCATTGTCCCCTGGCCCTTTTTTTTATTGTGCTCCCTTTTAGAATTGCTGACATTTTTTTTTTTTTTTTTTTGCTTGTCAGGAAATTATGGAGGAAAACTGGATCCCATAAAATCTGATAACACCCCCCCCCCCCTCCCACTGAGCGACTTTTGGAGGGCTGGAGATTAAAAAAAATTATTTCCACCTCCCCCCCCCACTGAGCAACTTTTGGAGGGCTGGCGCACGATCTCACGTGATCGATACTACACGCCCACATTACGTCATTAATAACGACAAACGGTTTTACGTGTTATATGACAAATTATTTCTTTTTTTCAAAAGCATGCATATTCCCGGAAATTTATGCGGGGTTTATTGGACTCATCGAGCCTTAATTATGCACTTCCAGAGCTTTAAATTTCATGTAAATTACTTTTTTCATAATTTCAAATAAATACTAGGGGAATTAACATCATTTAAAAAACCCTGTTTTCATGTGTTAACCTATGGGAGCTGGAAGGCCAAAACATGCATATTCCTGGGGATTTATGCGGGCTTTACTGGACTCATCGAGCCTTTATTATGCACTTTCAGAGCTTTAAATTTCATGTAAATTACATTTTTCATAATTTCAAATAAATACTAGGGGAATTAAAATCATTTCAAAATCCCTCTTTTCATATGTTAACCTATGGGAGATGGAAGGCCAAAAGCATGCATATACCCGGGGATTTATGCGAGGTTTACTGGAATCATCGAGCCTTAATTATACCTTTTCAGAGCCTCAAATTACATGTAAATCACATTTTTTATATTTTCAAATAAAAACTATGGGAATTATGACTATCCTAAAATTCTTTGTTTTCGCGTGTAAACCTATGGCAGGCGAGACTTTTTTGGGGGGGTCAAAAGCATACATATTTCCTGGGATTTATGCGGGGTGTATTCGACTAGTTGAGTCTTTATCATACATTTTCAGAGCTTTAAATTTCATTTAAGTCACATTTTTCAAAATTTTAATTTGATTCTGGGGGAATTATAATCATTCAAAAATCCCTGTTTTTGCGTGTCTTATGGGAGCTGGAAGGCCCAAAGCATGCATATTCCCGGGGATTTATGCGGAGTCCCTTCCCCTTTTTGAGCCTTCATTAAGTTTTTTTTCAGAGTCTCAAATTACATGTAAGCCACATTTACACTAGCCTCTTGTCGAGGCCCTGGCGCTGTTGGAATCCTTGGCGATACGGAGGCAAAATTTCTGGTGGCGAGCGAAGCGAGCCAGAAAAACCGAGGCGCTTGCGCCGAGGGCCTCTTGACACCCGACCTGAATTATATATTCATGAGGCACGATTTCCTACTGAATTATGCATGAAAACGTGAACAGTTAGATTACCGCGGCGATCGCCCAGCAAATTGGCCAATGAAATCTCAAGGATTTCTTACTTCAGTTCTGGACTAGTCTATTATTTTTTTGGGGGGATTACGTAAATCTCTTGCTCAAAATTCATTCACAGACAAGCACATTATGAAGAATTCGATCTCTAGCTTACAAACCATGGTAATTTGAAATAAGACAAATGTACATATTTCTCAAGAGATCATCATATATTTACAAATAATGAAGAATGGGCAATAAAAGTCACCGTTCAACAATAGATGCATCTCCATCAATTCTGAAAAGTTGACTTAGTCTTAATTACACTGCACTGTTACAGTGTTATTAACAAATAACACTAACACAGTTAGTTTTTAGATCTTGACCGAGTCAAATTCAAAATTATACCTTCAAAAGTCACATCTTGTGACGAAGCGTCCCCAAGATAGATGGCTTGAAGTCCACGTTTCTTGAGCGACTTCACCTGGTCTCTCATCAGAGACACCAAAGGGGAAATAAGCAACAAAATGCTTCGTGAAGATGATAGACTAGAAGATGATGTAACCAAGGAGTTACCAGCAACTTCACTGCCCGGCAAGGCCCCGGGGGATCCGCCTGGCTCTCGCGAAGCAGCAGTCTCACTCTCCATCCCTGGCCCACGGAGGTAATCAGCACAGAGCGGTAGCGCGTGAAAAATAACACTTTTTCCATAGCCAGTATAGGCAGATTCACAAAAACATCTTGTCCTTTAAGTGCAGATTTGATTGCATCAACTTGCAAATCTTTGAATCTGTCAATCTTCAACATTCTAGCGGCATATTCTAAGCTCTTACAAATATCGTCATCACTCGTCGTGGAAGAAACGTTGAACGCCATGTAAGAAATAGCGTGCAGTCGAGTCATGAATATTTAACATTACGTCATGGTAGCTCGCGCTTATTGGATGATTTTCACCGACCAAAATTTGGTCGGAATATTCGTCAAAACAATGAAATACAAAAGAAATTCAGATCGGGTGTCAAGAGGCCCTCGGCGCAAGCGCCTCGGTTTTTTGCCTCCATATCGCCAAGGATTTCAACAGCGCCAGGGCCTCGACAAGAGGCTACATTTACACTAAATTCAAGGAAATACTAGAGGAACTATATGATCATTCTCAAAATCCATGTTTTCACGTGTTAACCCTACGACAGGTGACTCTGTCAAAAAGCAGGCATGATCCGGGGAATTCATAGTGGCATTTATTGACAATAAAGGTTCAAGAAAGGCTTTTTGAACCATCCATCCTTGCTCTCGTGCAGAAATCAGACTTGAAAAAGATAGAGTAAGATATGAAATATCAAGAAAAAATGAGACATCTTTTCACGTGCTATACCTATGGCGAACGTATTTTTCCGAGTCTTTTTTAACAGCAATTTACGCCCGCCGAATGTACTACGGAAGTAGGTGGGAGTAATCTGTCTTGATACTATTAAAAGTCTTTGGTAATGCTCTATGGTTGAACTTGTACCCTTTACAAGGAAACGTGCACAGGCTATTGTGCACTATTTGGCCCCGCCCATTTATGTACATGACTGCTACGGGGTGACATAAAATGATAAATAGTTATTTCAGGGAAGTAGATCTTAGTTACATTTCCCTGGTTATTTTAACCCACGCTTTTCTGAAAAAGGTCTCAAAACACAGAGAATCGTTCTGAAAAAACTGGGCTTTCACGTTCTACTTTGTTTTTTGCTTTACCCATTAACATGGTTTCTTTGTTTTATATTTAGAACCATAAAAACCGTAACAAAAAATATATTCATGCAGGATTCCATGTTATCATACAGATACACAAACTACGCAATGTGATAATATACGAGAAATAAAAGGAAGCGTTGTGTCTATTCATGAAGACCTCAACAACACGACCAAGTGAAATGTTCACCTCCTTGGCATGGCATCTCGTCACAAGAAGATCTACAAGTTCATTAATACAGGACATACAGCCATGGAAGCCATCTAACCACACGCACTTTTTTACCACTCCATGAGATATTTTTAAAAACCCTAGACGTTCTTGTTCTTTTCAGCTTTCATCAGTCAACAGTGCGCATCTATATCACCTGGATAATATTTTGAATCAACATGCCTACTAAGAATCAAATGAAAGCTAAAAAAAAAAACAACAAACAAACAAACAAACAACAACAAACAAACAAAAGGAAAGAAGAAGAAGAAAAGGAGTCCGCTGGGAGTGACATAATACCCGAGCAGTGAATTTCCCCAAGACACGGCTACCTCAACTAGCTACGAGGCCGGAGCTACCGGCCCAGCTAAACCCAAGGATCTGGTGACAGGTGCCGAGCTAGAATCTGCCCCATCCACTGCTGCTATGACTCATATTCTTAAAGGGAAATCCGACCTTAATAGCAAGTTGCTTTGTAAGAAAGAGGAAAAATCAGAGAAGCAGATTGGTGAAAGTTTGAACGAAATCGGACAAGCAATAAGAAAGTTATGAATTTTTGAATGTTGTAATCACTATACATATGGGAATTTCAAATTGGCCGAATAGGTGATGTCACTGTGATGTAGCTATGGACAACTCCCACATTCGCTCCAACATACAAAATGACTGAAATGTCACTTATTTCGAAATGTATTACTCATTAGGATCTTTTTCTTTCATGAGGACCTACATGAATATGCTATCTCCAATATATTTTGAGTACTTCCCCGAGGGTATAAGCGCCTCGAAGAAAACCGCAAATTAATGATATTTTTGTGCACGACAAACGGGAGACTTGTCCACAAAAATGTCACTATCGACTCACCAAATTGCCAATTTGAGATTCGCATAGATGTAGTGATCTCATTTTTCAAATATCCATAACTGTCTTAGTCCTTGTCCGATTTCTTTCAAACTTTCACCATCCTGTTTTTCTTATTTTTCTGCTTTCACACAAATCATCCTATTACCAAGGTTGGATTGCCCTTTAAAGAGACAATGGCAACATTTCAGACAATGTTGGACAAAGCTGTCAAGTCAGTAGTAGAAAGCATTCAAAAGGAAGAGAGAGCTTTTTGAATTTGAAGGTCGGCGAATCGGCGACCTCGAAGAACAGGGATCTGGAAGGAAGGATGGAGAAAATGGAAAAAAAAGTGTACAGTAACAACAGGAAATAGTGCATCAAGAGGCCGAGGTGAACAAAGCTGAGCGATTCTCGAGGCGCAAAAACTGCCACTTGGTTGGTATCCCTGAACCAACTGGCGACCAGGAGGAGGAATGCATCAAGATCGTGGAGGACATCCTCAAGTCCAAGTTCAAGTGTGATGTCAAGGTGGAGTGCGCCCATCGGGATGGTAAGAAAGGAGTTCGCCCGCTCCCCACCATTTTCAAGATGATATCGTATCTTGACAAAGTTAACAACATGAAAAACGCACGAAAAGCCCTCCACAGTGAAAACTATTACCTAACAGAGGACATAACAAAGCGTGACCACGAAAAAAAAAAAAAGAAACACAAAGGAAGTTCAAGATCTTTATAATCAGGGCACCAAGCTTTGTTTTTGTGCGGGGCAATGGAAAGGGAATGGAGGTGCTACATTTTTTACACTTATTGCCTGACGAGTGTTTCCATTTGGTGACCCACTTTTTTCTGACACCCCTGACACACTTTTTCTGTCACAATTTCTGTGATTGGCTTTCTTGCTAGTGAATATTCATTAGCTATATAATTGATTTTTCATTTTCTCGAAAAGGGTGGTGGCAACCATCCCCCCCCCCTTACGACACTGGTATGTTACAGAAAATAGCTTGGGTAGACGTGGGTTAATAGCCCTTGACCTCTTCTTGATTTTATTTCCCTTCAAATGATAAACTACCTGGGAAGGAACGTCTCCAATTCCCCCCCCCCCCAAAAAAAAAAAGAAAAGAAAAAAAAAGAGCTTTGTATGTAATTACGAGATATATATTTACTGAAACCCACTCACACATACGCGAGGTTGAATGTTAAATACCTCTGTTCTCTTAAATCTATCATTTTTCAGGACATTCATGTCCATTTTTATGTCTGAAAAGGTACGCTGCTGATCGGAGCATTCAGCATTTCACCCTTGCATTAGGCCCCGGAGATCTATAGTAAAATGATAATGTTCCGCACAAAATAAAAATAAATGTATATTAATGTGTTTTTACCATGATCACGATAAACTTCTTCAACACTTAAAGGATCTTCAAGCAAAAAAAAAAAAAAGAATACATAACAAAAAATAAAAATTGCAATTTTTGAATGTCAGAACAACTCGGTAGGGGTTCTTCATTCTCTGGCGGCCCTTCCGGGGGGGGGGGGGGGGTGGGGGAGACCAGCCAACCCCCCTTTCGAAACCCAAGTGCCTTCCTTTTTGTCAGATAATTTTTAGTTAAAAAGCATCGAAACGAAAACAGTGAAATACTTTTGTTTTTTGCTTGTCAGAGAATTTTGGAATCAAAAGATGTCAACAACAAATGTAATCATCAATTCATTGCTTGTCAGAAAATTTTCTGTATACTTTTCTGGAACAGGGCAGAGGCGGCGGAACGTTTGGCTGGGACAATGGGAGTGGGGGCACCTTTTGTCCGCCAAACAAAAGGCGGACTTCCATTGTCTGAGCCCGACGTTCCGCGGCCTCTAAACCCACGAAGGTATGCGTACAACTAAAAGCACCTTTTTGAACAACGATAAACTTTGTTAATTTCTTACGTCACAGTTTTCAATGTATAACAGTCCTGTTTCTTTATTCCCTATGTTCGTTTTCCTCAAAAATTAAAAACATTTCATATTTTCAAAAATAGAGAGGAAAGAAGTGTTAAACAGAACATTTCCGGGAAGAGTCACCGCCTTGAAGAGTTGTAAAAAAGTAATTGTTGGTTGACAAGTGAGAAATGAAAGAAACTGCATTTACTTTGAAACTTAGTTGATAATACAAATTAGGCAATTACAAGGAACAGTGACTCAGAATTGTAAATACTACTTTTAGTATAGAGATTTTTTTTCCTTTAAACAACAGGATCCTGCAGCGGTTGCTCTTACGGCTAAATTTGACAAACAGGAAATCTGTAAGGGAAGAGTTTTTGTTTTAATAAGCGGCATTGTTCCTGATTTAGTTACATGTCACATTTTCTCCCCCTTTTCTGTATGTTAACAATGCTGCACCAAATCCTAAAGATAACCGCTCCGCAGATTATTTCTGGTATATTCGAAAATCATAAAAATAAATATAATCTTAGAATAAATTCATATGGAATGTATTGATAACCGATGATTTGGAAACCGCATATCCATTAAATAGAAAATTGAACTGTGAAAACAGAATTTTTGAATATTGGCCCAGAACAAGCTTTGAAGATACAATGAACCAATATAACTTATTTCAAATTTCTTCCAACGCCCTAGTACGAAACCTCCACTTTCTCAACCCTACGAATTATATTGAAATACTAGAAATTGAAGGCAATATTACTATTCCTTTGATTCACGGGCGTAAATCTGCAAGAATTTCTTTTCAACTGGGGGGGGGGGGGGGATGACCATTCATGGAGAACAAAGCCACCCCCCCTGATGAAAAGAAGGAATGCACGGATTTGCGCCAATGGTTTGATTCATATATTCAACCTGTCTTTATCCTTATAACATGAAACTTTTTCCTTGTAACATGAAACTTGCAAAGGTAATCCCAATATACAAAAAAAAAGAAAAAAGAAAAAAAAGGATAATGCATCATTATCAAATAACTACAGATCAATATCTTTATTCTCAAGTATAGAAACCCTAGAAAGCACTGTATATAACAGACTCTATAAATACTTTTTAATTCATGTCAATATGGTTTCCGCAAAAATCACGGCACGGACATGGCCTTTATTGAATTATGTGATGATATTGTAACCTCAATAACGAATAAGATCGATGTTCTTGGCGTAATTATGGACCTTGTAAGGCCTTTGATATGTTTGATCATAAAATTCTATTGGAAAAAAACAAACTTATGGCATAAGAGGAATTGCTCTTAACTTGTTTGAAAGTTATTTATCAAATCTACAACAATTTACTACTTTCCAAAATATACATTTTAATATATTACTAATACAATGTGGAGTCCCTCAAAAGGAGCACTCTAGACCCCCTTTCGTTTTTGATATACATAAATGACATTTGTAAAGCTTTTTATGTGCTAGAGTTTATTTGCAGATGATACAAATGTTTTTTTTTCTCATCCAAATCCTGAAATACTCAATGAAACCCTGACTACCGCATTGCTAAATATATCCACTTAATTTAGATGTCACAAATTATCTTTATAAATCCGATTAAACCAACTTTAGGAACAACAGTGCATCGATGAATAATTTACAATTACACAGAGCTATTGATGGAATTACAATAGAAAGGAAGGAAAGTACAAAGTTCTTGGGTATATTACGATAATCAGCGCTTGAATTTTAACCCTTTCAAGACAATTGACCACATTTTGTGGTTTGGCTCAATAACATTTGATTCAGAGCTCTAAAAAATATACCAGATGCATGAGTAGAAAGAGCAAAAATTTCTGCATATCCTATGTCCACTTTTGTTGCATGACCAAATTGCGTTTGATGCCAGGAATTTTAAAAACAAGAATAAGCTTTAAAATCCTTAAATTGGCAACACATTGAGAGGTTCAAAATCATTGTTATTTGTCAAAATTGGCAACTTTTTCAACTTTTCGATAATGGTTTTAAGAATGTATGTTGTTTTCAAAGGCATTACATTTTATTAGAACCATGTAGCACTACGAGAAAAATATTATTGTTGCCAATTTGAAGAACAAAATGTGATCAATTTAGCCCTTAAATAATTCCTGTCCTGAAAGGGTTAACGCGCACATTGATAGTGTAGTTATTTCTGGAATAAATTACAACCATATGTTTTCCTAAATACATTGTTCACTCTGTATAACGCTATAATCTTGCCACATATGTCTTATTGTAATCTTGTCTGGGCCAGCCATAATCTGAAATCAGCCATATTTTCCTACTCCAAAAAAAAAAAAAAAAAAAAAAGCAGTTCGTCTGTGTACAAATGCAGCATATTTGGCAAATACAGAAGCCCTATTCCATAGATTGCATACGCTTCCGATCTTTGAACTGGACTCGTACCAAATTGTTATATTCATGAATAGACTGCACTCCTCAGAACTTCAAGTGACTTTTAATGGTCAATTAAACTCGTCCATACATACCCTACCCGAACTTCCACTAATGTGCATTTTGAACAATCCCAAAGAGCCCTGGCTCATAGATCTATAAGACACACTGGACCCGATATTTGTAATTAACTTACCTACTGACATACGTTCGAGCCCAACGAAGTGTATTTTTAAGAAACGCTTAAAAGATTATCTTCTCTCATGTATTGATGGTGGGAGTGATTAACACCCTTCCTAGCAAAACACAATAGTTATAATCATTAGTTTGTCTGTAATCATGAGAATGTTCAATATTTACTTACAAATGACATAAAAAAAGTAAAGACTAAACTTGTTTTCTAATTATTACAAGACAATCTGTATATTATTATTGCCTCTATCTGTAACATTGGTATTTATGCATAAAAATATACATACAGCTTTTACTTTATAGCACGTATCTTTGTACTTGCAATATAAGAATCTCAGTTGTCAGGAGTTTTGTCAAGGTGATTGGTATTTACAGACCTTTTGTTCCACCTCATACTGTCTGAATGCAACTATCCTCTCTCTCTCTCTCTCTCTCTTTCTTTCGTTCCCTTTCATTTTTTCTTTGGTTGGCCATCTGCTCTCTACTATGTATTGTTTGCATAATGTATATTCATTGTATGAACATTTTATGTTATAAGGATGTCAACTGAAGCTGTGCTTATGACGACCCCTTTTTTCTATAATATTATGTGATTTTATGTGACCATACATGTTCAAAGATTGTATATCTATGATATATATATATATATATATATATATATATATATATATATGGAAATAAATGAACATGAAATCAAACCAAATCAAACATCAAATAAAAATATAGGTACCTGTAAAACGGGCTGAATAGGAACAGAAAGTGGGAAAGCTGTGTTTGATTACATTTTTCAAGTACTGATGCAGACCTTTTTCATTCCTTTTAATTTAATATGCACCCCATACCTCCAGCTACCCATGCAACCACTACCAGCATACTATTTACCCTGTGTGAATTATAATGACTCACTTGACTTTCTTCGTATTATTTTGTTGTTTCACTTCTGCGAGTTATCTAATTAACGATCAAAAATAATCACTAAATACATCATATTCCAGATGGCACAAGACAGCACAGAGAGTATTCATATACATATACGTGTCTTTATAGGCAATGTGATGAATTTATTGCTGAATTTGCCGTACAAAAATAACCCCAAAACAATCTAAGCAATTTATTTATTTACATGAACAGTCAAATTTGAATATACTCTTTTTTTTCAACGAAAACAATGCCACTGTGCGTCGCATCTGCCAAATCAACAACAAGAGATGGCGCTTACTAGCACAAGCGGTTGCTAAATTGCAGGCGTTGGGTTCAGAATTAGTTACTGATACGAACGAACTGTAACATTGATTTGTCGAAAATCAAAACATTTTAACAACATTATTTTAGAGAATGTCTAAATATTTTTTTTACATCCATCAGTTTCACTAATTAAACTGCAGACTTCAGTTTGACACGAGTAACTGTTGAAACTTTTGAGCCATTTAGTTTTCTTGATCAGATGTAACAAATTGTATTTTACACCTACTAGATAAAGCACAAAATTTGTGGAGCTAGAAATGCATGAAAACTGTTTTGAACAATTATTGCACAAGTTGGCCTTCCCATATTTCGCCAAAGAATAAAACAAGGAAAAAATATAAAGGCACTGAAGTTGGCATTATCGATTTTATTTGAGGATGTGACAGCATTTTAAATATTTCAATATGGCATTATAGTACGGCGGCATAGCTGAAAAATTGTGCACTTTTGTTTGGCACATGTGTTAAGTAATCCATTCTGAATAATAATTGATAGATGGAAGCACTTTCAAAAACACAGTTGAGGGAAAAGTTTGGCAAAAATTGTCATGGTATTTGTGTACATCTCAACAAACAAAAAACCCGCATCCAAGAAATTCGGGCCCTACCACAAGAGAGTCTGTACCAAGGTCCTGATCCACTCAGAAATTCCATACTTCCAGCTACGGCGGTGATGACCTTGTATCTCAGGGACGAGTCTTCTCTGGACGAGAAGCGTTACGAAGATATAGACGAAGTGCGCTGTTTAGCTTGCTGCTAAGTAATTTAGAGTTTACACTTCTGTTAAGAAGATGATTTTGCCATTTTGTTTGTCCAAACACTTTGAATTCGGGATGCTAAATATCACAAATCCAATGTGAACAAAAAAAGAGATAATATTGGTGCGTACAGGTTTGGGCAGATTTAAGTCATACTGCCCAGGGCGTCGATCCGTTTTTCGGATAGGGTGGGTGCAATGAAGACAAAACGACATGTTTGCCCCCAATAATTTCTTCTTTTGGTTTTTTTTTTGGGGGGATGGGGCAGTTGCACCCCCCCCCCCGAATTTGGGACTCAATGGCAGACGTCAAAGCTAATAAATGACACACTTTTGTATCAAAGCACCCACTATACATTTATGTAGGAATAACCAGGGCAATGCTGTAAATGAAAACACATTTATGACACTAACAAAATATCCCAAATTGGAGTGGATTTGATTAGAAGGATTTTCCTAGACTGTCTCTATAGTAAAATTTTATACTATAATGATATACGGCTAATGGGATAAACTATATTCCCATAGCTTTACAGGAGATGCTTTCATGAAAATGCATTTAAAATATATCAATACATTTAACAAGGCTATGTGCATGTTCTTGGGTCATAAAAAAGGCTGTTTTAATATTTACCGCCGAATCGAAAAATGTTCATAAAATGGATTTCGTTTTTAGTACGGCGGCACAGCTGAAAAATTCTGCCCTTTTGTCTTAACCCACAGAATTTGGCACATCTGTAAAGTAACCCATACGGATCAATTTCAGATCGCCTAAATACTTCCGAAAACTTTTTTTATGGGGCCATTTCCATGAAATTGTGATGTTATTCGTGTACATGAAAAACGTCCTTATATTCAGAACATGCAATGTTCCCTAAAATTTTAATGAAAGAGTCATTGTAGTCGAGATTTTAGGCAGTGTAATTCGATAATACTGCTCGCCGGAATTGTAAGATCTTTATATTTTCCTGCATAATCATGGACTTTTTACCACAAAACATAATTATAGAGTATATCAGGTGGGCGGAATGGGGCGGTCCCCCCCCCCCCCTCAAACGCCGGCTATAAAAAAAAAAAATATCGAAAAAAAAAGGCGAGAGCGAAAAGAGGGGGAGGTGAGAGAAAAAAAAAGCCTTAAAAGGCGTTACGAGCCGTTATCTTTCTCTCAAAATTTTCTAAAACGTTAAAGTAGAATTTCATTGATTTTGAATATTGATTTAATTTTTATTATTGCATGGGTGAAGCTTAGACTGAACAAGGTTCATCAAAATTCAACGCTTGGAAACATTTGAAGTAATGATTATTATCAATTATAAAATGATATAACACAGCCCCGCTATAGCACCTATAGAGCTCTTTGAACGCTGCTGAGATATGTGACGTCATACCGGGGAGCAATCCTTCCTAAGCAGACGATGCCCCATAACATCTTACACATTTTCAGTGCCTGTTTTGTCATCTCATCTTCACTTATTTCTCTTACTTCGCTAGCGTCAGTATAAATGTTTATTTGTTGCCTCACTCTAAATTTCCTGCATGGTATTATTTTGATGAAAAATGCAGCGTTAATCCATGCTATAATTCAGCGGGCTTTACAATTCGAAAGTGTGATTTCTTTGATTGATCATTGACCCTTATCATGACTTTTTACAAACAAAAGATTTTAGTTACTAGAAACGGTTTCACTTCCCTTTTAGAATGATGTGAAATACGGTCATGGTGAAACACACCAAACTCTTTATAATTTAAAAATAATTGCATTGCAGTTACGTTCACTTGATATAGGACGTCGTCTGCTTAGGCAGGATTGGTACCTGATGTGACGTCATGAAAACATGGGTATATTTCTGGCGAATCGCTCGGATATCCCAGATGCTGAGAAGCGTTTTTATTTGTGCCATTTTTTAATCATTAAACACGTAGTTAACGTAAGACTTATACGATTACCATTTGCAAGCTTTCTAGTTTCTAGAGATACATTATTGAGCATATTTGTGATTTGCTTTGAATATCTACTTTAAAGTCCCCCATAACTGCGCCCACCCCTGTTACATACAGTGAAGTACTGCGTCCAAATAATGGAAAAGCAGTCAAGGCGTCCAACTAACTTTCCGCCTAAAAAAAAAGGTGCTACGAGCCGTTATATTTCCCCTAAAATTTCCTAAAACTTCAAAGCTTTCACGCTTCGCGCGGGAGGGGGGAGACTCCCCCTTCCTGCGCCTATTGCTAGTAGGTGTATATTGCTATTTATCCTCTAAAGCAAAGAAATCTGACGAAAAGCTCTTTAGGACTTACCAAAACTATACATGAACTTTAATTTAATACCATGACAGAGGCGGCGCTCCCGGGGGGCGGGGGGGGGGGGGGGGCACAGTGCCCCCTTTTTAAAGTACCCCAAAAGTGCCCCTTTTATCTATGAAAAGTGCCCCTTTTCATAGCTGTTAAGTGTCCCCTTTTCTTCGTATTGTGCCCCTTTTTCTTTCTTAAAAGTGCCCTTTTTACCTTCTGATAAGTGCCCCCTTTAACCTCAGACGTTACTGCCCCTTTTGAAATCTAATAAGTGCCCCTTTTTCGTCTGATTAATGCTCATTTTCCGTTGTAATAGCGCAATTTTTCCTTCTCATAAGTGCCCTTTTTCACCTCTGATAAGTGCCCCTTTTCCTTCGTATAACTGCGCCTCTTCTTCTTTCTGATAAATGCCCTTTTCACCTTCCGATAAGTGCCTCTTTTAACCTCAGACATACTGCCCCTTATGAAATCTGTGCCTTTGTTTTTCGTGCCCATTTTCCATTCTAATAGTGCAATTTTCCCTTCTTATAAGTGCCCTTTTTCATCCCTGATAAGTGACCCTTTTTCTTCGTATGACTGCCCATTTTACTTTCTAATAGTATTATTTCCCATTTTGATAAGTGCCCATTTGTCTTCTGATAAGTACCTACCTATAAACCTATATATATTTTACCTATATACCCCGATGCCGCTTACAAACTGTGCCCTAAAGTCCACAAAACAGTCATATACCTAATTAGAGAGGCTTCATAATAATAAATACCCCAACTGATATCAGCACAATCTGAGGCAGAATGAGCAGTGCCCCTACATCATAACAGGAAGGAGGACAATTTTTTTCTAAAGATTTTCCAAGCAAAGCTCGCGAGCGTAGCGAGCGAGCATTTACCATTGTCTTCTTATCATATTAGGAAAATCACTGCTATTCAAAATATCTTAAATGTTGAATAATCAGACCATTACACTCAACTGCAAAGTAGCTTTTATTTAAAACCATGTTAAGACATAAACAACAATGTGTCTAAAATGATCATCGATAGTGTATTAATCAGAATGTAGCGGTATACTAATGTCTCAAAGTGGTATTTTCCGCCTTGTTTCCCCCCTTTGTAGGTGCCCTCCCCCCAAAAAAAATTGCTCCTTTTTGTTGGTGCTCCCCACTTTGAAAGACGCTCCGCCGCCCCTGTACCATGATTACGAGTCAAAACCTTCTTTTTATATAGAAACATGCATTGATTATACCTACCGTGAATTTCGAGGCCACACACCAACAATGTACAATCCAACATTCAATGTTGAAAGGAAGTTAGCAAACTGGCAGTACCTGGAATGTTTTTTTAAGCCCCTCTCCCACATATGCAGACATGCATCATTAATTTTTAATCATATTCTCTTCAACGTTTCGATGTTGAAAGGAAACGAACCAGAAAATGGAATTTGTTTTTCGAAGTCCCGCTGCCACACAGACATGCGGTCATTGTACTCTTAAAAAAAACACTATTCTTTGATACTTAAAACAGCAGTTACCATAGCCGTCTCAACACAGATATCACTCAGAGAGGACTGCGGCTTCTAAAATATATATCTTCATTTATCACCGTTTCTGTCACTGCTTCTTCTCTGCCTCCTTCACTTAGGAATGATCCCAGTTGACCGACAACCCATGAGGAAGAACAACCTACCAAAATACTAATGCACACATTTCCACCTTAAGGGTAAACATATGAGTGTAAATAGAAACGTAACAACTTCCACTGAAATTTCTGTGCTTTTTTGTTTCATCTGCTTTATGGGAGTACACAAGACTCGCATGGGACTGTTTTACATAATGATCCTGTCATATGCATGCCTACATTTCAAAATAGAATCATGACGATAGAACTCACAGTTATATGAAAAGCCCATTCCAGTCATGTCGAAGTCCACAATGAGCCCGGGAACGGTCCAAGAAGGTTATGTGTCGCCCGTTTTTTGATAATATAGCCTAATAGAGCAAAGGCGTATTACACACACCAGCCAAACAAGGCAATGCTCTACGGTTGAACTTGTACACTTTACAAGGAAACGTGCACAGGCTCAGTATTTGGCTCCGCCTATTTTGGTATACGGGTTGATGTAAATGTACATGTACATAGTTATTTCAACCCACGCTTCTCTTAACCCTTTCAGGACAGGAATTATTTAAGGGCTAAATTGATCACAGTTTGTTCTTCAAATTGGCAACAATAATATTTTTCGTTTAGTGCTACATGGTTCTAACAAAATGTAATGTCTTTGAAAACAATATACATCATTAGAAACTTAGTCGAAAGTTGAAAAAATTGCCAATTTTGTTAAAAAACAGTGATTTTGAACCTCTCAATGTGTTGCCAATTTAAGGATTTTGAAGCTTATTCTCCTTTTTAAAATTCCTGGCATCAAACGCAATATGATTATGCAACAAAAATGGACACAGTATGTGCAGAATTTTTTGCTCTTTCTACTCATGCATCTGGTATATTTTTTAAGGCTCTAAATCAAAAGTTATTGGGCCAAACCACAAAATGTGGTCAATTGTCTCGAAAGGGTTAAAAAGAGGTCTGAAAACACAGGGAATCGTTCGGTAAAAAAATGTCACGTTCAATTTTGGTTTTTTTGCTTTACCCTTCATCATTGTTTCTTTGTTTTATATTTTATAGTTATTCTATTTGCAGATGATGCAAATGTATTTATTTATCATCCAAATCCTGAAATACTACATGAAACCATGAATACCGATTACAAAAAAAAAATATCCACGTGGTTTAGATGTAAAAAATTATCTTTAAATCTGAGTAAAACAAATTTTTAGGAACAACAGTACATTGATGAATAATTTACAATTTCACATAGCTATTGATGGAATTACAATAGAAAAGAAGGAAAGAACAAAGTTCTTGGGTATTATGATCGATCAGTGCTTGAATTTTAACGCTCACATTGATAATGTAGGTACTTCGGAATCACGTGCAATCGGAATAATTAAAACCAAATGACATAAAATAAATGAAAACTAAACTTGTTTTCAAATTAATACAATAAAATGTGTATATTATTAATGTATCTATCTGTAACATTAGTATTTATGGATAGAAATATACATACAGCTGTTATTTTATAGCACCTATCCTTGTAACTCGCAATATAAGAATCCTCCCCTCTCTCTCTCTCTCTCTTTCTTTTTCTTTCATGTCTTAGGTTGGCCTTCTGCTTTCCACTATGCGTTGTTTGCATATGTATATTTATTGTATGATCATTTCATTTGTGATGAGGACGTCAACTCAAGCAGTGCTTATGACGACCCCCTTTTCTATGTATGATTTTATGTGACCATACATGTTCAAAGATTGTAAATCTATGACGATGTATATGGAAATATATGAACATGAAATCAAACCAAATCAAACATCAAATCAAAATAAGGTACCTGTAAAACGGGGTGAATAGGAACAGAAAGTGGGGAAGCTGTGTTTGATTACATTTTTCAAAGTAATGATGCAGACCTTTTTTCATTCCTTTTAATCTAATATGCACCCCATACCTCAAGCTGCCCATGCAACTACGACCAGCATACTATTTACCCTGCGTGAATTATAATGACTCACTTGACTTTCTTCGTAATATTTGTATCGTTGTAGCCCTGTTGCTTCACTACTGTGAGTTACCTAATTAACGATCAAAAATAATCACTAAATACATATTTCAGATGGCACAAGACAGCACAGAGAGTAGGCATGTACATATACGTGTCTCTATAGGCAATGTGATGAATTTATTGCTGAATTTGTCGTACAAAAATAACCCCCAAACAATCCAAGCAATTTATTTATTTGCATGAACAGTCAAATTTGAATACACTCTTTTTTATCAACGAGTACAAAGCCATTGTGCGTCGCATCTGCCTAATCAACAACAACTGATGGCGCTTAGTAGCCGAAGCTGTTGCTAAATGGCAGGCGTTGTGTTCAGAATCAGTTACTGATACGAATGAACTGTAACATTGATTTGTCGAAAATTCAAACATTTTATCATCATTATTTTAGAGAATGTCTAAATTATTTTTTACAACTTTTAATTGCACTAATTAAACCGCAGACTGCAGTTTGAATCGAGTAACTGTTTAAACTTTTGAGCCATTTAGTTTCTTGATCAAACGTGAATTTTTTTTTTAACACCTAGTAGATAGAGCACAAACTTTGCGGAGCTAAAAATGCATGAAAACTGTTTCGAACAATTATTGCACAAGTTGGCGTTCCCCTATTACGCAAAAGAATAACACATGGACAAAATATAAAGGCACCGTAGTTGGCATCACTGATATTATTTGAGGATGTGACAGTATTTGAAATATTTAATTATGTCCACAGCTATAATTATTGCACATTTTCATTCTCAAGTAAAATGAATCACAAAATAATGAATTGAAATGCTAGTTTGAATGAATTGTTATTATTTTAATAGGCTTAATACTTATGTACTGTAATATCTAGGGATTGGTCATTACTGGCCGACTGATAAAAATGATCTTCAAGCTGAGTCTAGTGCTATAAGTTGAAAACCTTTTCCGTTTTGTTCTATATTTTTAAACATATCTAGGTCGGATGAATAATACAAACTATATAAATATAGCTCCATGGAATCACAACGAATGAGAAATAATGGATGGAATGTTCAAACTTAAATTGGCAACCCTTAACAGATATTCTTTGCCTGATAAGAAGCATAGTTCAGGCTATAGCTGTCACTGTGTCGGGCGAAGCAAAGGGCGGCCGTACGATCGCAGTGGCAAAGGGCGGCGGCGCATCGGGGCTGCTTCCCAGCCAGAAGACTGTCGAAGAAAGAGTATTGGTGATGGTTGGCTGTAAAATAGGATGAGAAAAGTAAGACATTATGTCGTCGATTTTGTAAAACATTATCAAACTTTCACTGATTATCATCAGTGAAATAAACAGCTGAACTTCACCAAGAGTTAAAAAGTGTACCAATTACAAAAAGATAAAAATTTGTGTACAGCCAGAATGTATAAAATTAACCTCAAAACACTATACCTGGGCTTCTATGGGTTAACCGTTAAGGAGTATGAGGAACCTAAAGGATCACATATAACCCCCTCGAGCGGAGCCCAACTCCAAGTTCAGTTCCGCGCGGGCCCATATTCTATGAGAGCGCGTACGGGTGCCTCGCCTAGTCTCCTCACAAGTCGCTGTAATGTATTTTGAGAATGTGTTTTGACTTGCACTATCTCTTTATAGAATCAACATTTGAAGCTCATATTTTGAATATATTACAGCAACAATGAACCTCTAATATACAGAGAAAAATATTTTTTGGTGATTGGTACACTTTAAATACTTCACGTCTTTAGGATACGATAAAGTCCACGATAATAAACGTCCATCATGTCGAAAGGGTTTCCAAAACATGTTCAGAGATGAGTCAGACAGTGTCACATGGATTCGGTATGCTGGAGTGTATGGCGTGGGATCTTTGTTTGTAATACCCCCTAATACGCACACTCTCCAGAAAAAAAAATCAAGATGTTCAAAAGTACCGACAGGGTTTCAGACTAAATTTCTAACACGTGGATAACATGAACATAAACAGGTTTTAACCTAATGCTATGGTCACAACTGATTGTGTGTGTGTTTTTGCACGTGCGTGTCCGCAGCTGCGAACGGATGTGGGCCAACTCCTGCGATTCAAACGTCGTTCGTTTTTCATGGGCACAAAACCGGTCGTGCACCTCTCTGCATCTCCTCTTGAGCGACTTGCACTCTCCTCATTAACATACACCCTCTTACTGGCAAGAACTCTTGAGGAGAACGTAAAGCCCCGTAAACGTACCGTGCAACCGACTATGCCGTAAATTTTCATTTAAAACGCTCAATAAGACACATAATAGTTACTCATTCCCACAAATAGATACATTTCGACAGGCATATTTTTGAGCAAGATTTCCTTTTAAAATGATTAAGAATGCGGTATATAAAACAAATATTCTGTTCAAACTAAAGCCCTCATTGATCTCGAGATTGTGCAATGCCCCTCCAAACAGTCAATATGTTGTATATTATCATCCTAATTAATCTCTTAAACCACTCGACTCATGTTAATCCATTTAAGATCTGAAAATTTAAGATCTGAAAATTTAATATAAATTCCAACTTACCACACCATATTTTTGCGTTTGGTGTGTCACACTTGTTCATATTAGACTTGTACCAGGTTAAATAGACCGACTGATCCCCTTTACAGATGCCTTGCTGCTTCAGTTTACTGTAACACTGATCATGCTGGTGACAACACCTGAACGGAAATGCAAGAAGAGAGGTACGATCTAAACAAACAACCAATAACAGCAATTTTATGATTTTTATGAATAATGCAAATTACTACTCATTAAATATGGGATTCAGCATATCCCTGCCGGAAAGAACACAGTGTCCCACAGTTTGTTCACAGTGTGTTCACATAGTAGACTCTGTGAAGATGTGATTCACCATGTTAAAACGCTCGAATTTAATAGTGTGAAGATGATTTCACACTGTGGACACCTCCACATTGTGGTTTACCACAGAGTGTTCACATAGTGATTTTCGATTTCACAGTATGAATTTACTCCCTCACAATCTGGAGATGTGATTCACAATGTTAAAACGGTCGAATTTAACAGTGTGAATATGATTTCATGTTGTGAACACACTGTGGGACACTGTGTTCTTTCCGGCAGGGATTGCCCTGTATATTATTTGTAACTTTAAGAAATATGAAAAGAAAGCCAAGTACTCAGGAAAGAACGATGACAATATCGCTTAGTGGGGACTACAATACAATATATCTTGCCCCACTAGCTCACAGGCGTACGGGCACATTTTCGCTGGGGGGGGGGGGGGGGGGGGCTGACGCCTTTTGCATGAATATCAACTTTCCAGTTTCTATTTTTTGCGAACGAGCGAGCAAAAATTTTCACATTTTTATAGTGAAAATTACAGAAATTACATATTCGGGAACAAAAGAGGAAATTCGGGCACGTCGCTGCCTGAATATGAGGTGGTGGTTGCCCGAATATGCGCAATTTCACAATCCTGGGGGGGGGGGGGGGCGCATCTCCTTAGCCCCTCACCCCGCCTCTTACGCCTATGCATTAGCCCATGGCCCTGTTTCATAAAACTTGTTATCAATAACAAATGTCCCATTTCTATGACAAATTTGCTCTTAGCCAATCAGATTCTAAGATTTCAGTGGCTTATAACAACTATTGCAACTTGTTTTACGAAACGGGGCCATATCTGTTTGGAAGTTTATGCGTTTATGATTGTAAGAAACCAATTTTAATGCCCATGCATTCAAATGGAATAGTTCTCAAAGTAAACAGTCATTAGTCCCAGTCACACAATATTTAGTATTTGATTTTCGAGGACTGCATGTATTCAGTGTGTTTAAACAATAATGCTTGAAATGCAAGACGTCTTTATTCCACGGTCGTATGACGTTGCATTTGGCATATTTATGAGGCCACACTCATTCAAAAACTTTGATCTGAATGAAAAGTAAGTATTCAAGTTTGACACACTGCCAGCGTTTGTCAGCCAAATGAATAATTTCGAAAGCGATATCTGTAGTACTAGGATTTTTTTGGCATGTCAACAATGACATGCCCTCTAATTATGAAGTAGGTGGGTATGAATTACTTCTTAACTACTTCTCCAATTATTTAGAAATTGCTATCATGCTAGGAGTGACGCATCAAACGAATGAAACCTTAAACGATGAATGACTTGTATGAAAGCAGATTTAACCCTTTTATGACAGGAATTATTTAAGGGCTAAATTGATTATATTTTGTTCTTCATATTGGAAACACAATATTTTGCTTTTGATGCTACAAGGTTCTAATAAAACATGGTTAAGAACTTTGACGAAAGGTTGAAAAAAATGCCCAAAACAATAATTTTGAATCTCTCAATATGTTGCAAATTTAAGGATTTTAAAGCTTATTCTCCTTTTAAAAATTCCTGGCATCAAACGCAATACGGTTATGCAAAAAAAATTGAGACAGTGTGTGTATAATTTGTTGCTCTTTCTACTCATCAGTGCGGCCAGCGAAACAATACTATTCTGCTAAATCAAAAATTTTACTGCTAAATCAAAATTTTACTCAAAAATTTTCTGACAAGCAAAAAAAAAAAAAAAAAAAAAAAAAAGGTTATCAGCATTTTTTTTTGGGGGGGGGGAATTTTTACTCAAAAATTCCCTGACAAGCAAAAAAAAAAGGTTATCAGCATTTTTTGGCAGACTTTTTACTCAAAAATTCTCTGACAAGCAAAAAACAAAAAAACAAACACCATCTAGCATAATGCTAGATGCTAAAGCAGTCAAAATTCTGCCAACTCTGGCAACGTTGCTACTCATGCATCTGGTATATTTTTAGGGCCTGAATTAAAAGTTACTGAGCCAAACCACAAAATGTGGTCAGTTGTCTCGAAAGGTTTAAAGAATATTACATGAGAGAAATCTATCAATCTGTTACATAGACTAGAGGATAACATTTTGATAATGTGCATTTTCAAAACTTCTACTCGAAGTATGTTATCATTTTAAAACAAAGAGATGTTTGAAAGATGTGTTGAATAGTTCATTTCTTTTCGAAGATAGAGTTATAAACTCTTAAAAGTGTTGTTTGCTCTTTGTTGTTCCGTCTTTGATATGGAAACTTATTAGGGGAAACTTATCAGGGGTGTCGATCCGTGTTCATGATTGGGGGGGGGGGGGGGGTGACCGGCGAGGGTGTGGGAGGGGGGTACATTTTCAAAAATCTGTCTATAAAACTTGCATTTTAGAGCATCCCAAAATGGTTTTTAATGAAAATAAGGAATGCACGGATCTACGCCAATGCACGGAACCCCTTAATTGAGAATGACAATGCGAGCGAAAGAATTTTCTTCGATATTTCCGCATTGAAATCATGGCATTTCTTATTTCCTTACCTTTAATCATTAAAAAATGTGATGGTATTTCAAGATCAAACATAATGAGTTTGGATAATTCTTAGTTTTAAGTTAATGTATCATAATTCTTATTTATTTTATCCAAAAATATTGGGGGAGGGGGATGATAATACAGGCGATCCCCACCTCATTTTTTTTTTTTTGGGGGGGGGGGATATATACCTCCCACCCCCCCCCCCCCGGGATCGACACCCATGTTCATGATATATATTCTGATTATGTATAAACTGGTTGGTCCTTACAGCGTGTATAGCACCATATCACGGTCAATGTAATATGTACCTACAATCAGTGGCGAAGCTACATAATAATAATAATAATAATAATAATAATAATAATAATAACAGTGGCTTCTTATTAAGCGCTTAATGGAGCACCCCCCCCCCCCAATCGAGTGAAGGTGAAAGAAAAAAGAAAGAAAGGAGGGAATGGGAAAAAATGGAAGGAAGAAGGAGAAAAGGACGAGAAAAGAAAATGCACCCCTCTCATTGTTGGACTCACGCTACGCCACTGCCCAAAATCATAAAGTTGCCATAAATCTTTTTTTCAAAATTTACAAAGTAAAATTATAACCAACAGTCGCATATTATATAAATAATAGGAGAAGTTATACATTATTTAATATTTCAGATCAACGAATCCACACTTAAACACTGTGACGTCGTAACTATTTCCCAAAGTTAGAATAGCGAGAATATAAGTAATCAAATTTGCTAACTAATCCACATCTAAAATTTTAGTACCTATAATAATTTAGAAAGGAGGGTCATGTTGATTTAGCCAAATGGCATCTTGTCAAATCGAATTAAATGATAATTCTACACAAGTTTGCTCGAGGTAATGTCGTTCCAGTCACTGCCAGTGTAGGAAGACAGAGGTTAACAAAAGTAGGTCAGTAATTTAGTTTAATTATCAAAACGGAAACATGATTTTATCTATCTGCCTCGTGGGAGTTGATTTTACGTGAACTGTAAATATGACCTCGTAGCCCCATCACTTCAATCAATGCATGTATAAATTATGCTCAGTAACATGAAACGTGATTTTTAAACCACGTGCATCGACAGTGGCACCCAGCATAGGGTGCAGCCGGTGTGATCCATCGACAAATGCTCCGGACTTTCTTTCGTCAAATATATAAGGTATAGGGTCGCAATTGGGTTTTAGGGGGTTTACGTTCAGGGTTGTTTGGTCCAGGGTTGAAACTAGAAATTCAGTCAGTGTAGGATATTCACCGGAGGGCAATTGACGTTGCAGCATGTTTCATACACATGGTACTGGATTTAATCCTCACCGTTCTTCGTAGGCCCGTATAAGGAAACCTATTTTTTTCAGTGCACTGGAAAAAGAAAATTGGGTAAAAATTTGCCCTTCATGAGGGCAAATTACGTGTCCGACCATTTTGGGGCAATTTTATGCCCAACTTAGGGATTACATGTACATTGTACAAGAGAGAATAATAACTAAAAATGGGCAACATAATTATTACGCAAGTTTGGTATTAAAAAAATTGAAAAAAAAAAAATAAAAAAATGTTCCAACACAGCATTACCTTCGTTTTCGGCAAATTCCCTCCTTTTATTTTTAGAGTATGTGTGCTGCAGAGAGCAGAAAAAAATCAAAACTTTTGAGTTGCAGCATGCCCATAGCGGTGGCCTCCCCATATCAATAAATTTTTGGATACGTTTAAACAACCAATGTATACAACCAACCTGTCCGTTGCATCGAGAGGCTTGCCGCTTCCTCCAAGCCCGCAGTAGCAGCCGTAGCCATTGTAAGCGAGGGACCCCCTTCTCACCAAACATTCGACCATGCCTCCGAATTGGACGACCATCTCACTGGGCGCCATGGCCGCTCCGTTAGGGGCAGCTGCCCCTCCAATTCCAGTCTCATGTGCACCCAACATCTGCTCCTGATCTGGAAACCGAAATAGAATGGTACCCCCCTCAAAAAATGGTAGTAAATAATGCTTACATGATTTAACCCGACTGATTTTACGTAAACATGACAAAACTAGATTGTAGGGAGGGCTGATTAAATTTCGATAATTTTGCTGTCATATACTGCCCATGATAACGGATATAGCACCCATTTATCCAAATAATCATTACGTCCTATCTCAGAAAATATTTTAAACTACCCACTGATCAAAATGAATAGAGAAAAGAAAAACGCGATACATTGCTCTTGCTTTGATTTTCGTAAAGTTTTATTTTGTTTTATTTTCATCCGGATTTTCACGTCCTCTCGGGATCCTGTCTTAAATGAGGATTTCCCCATGAGAATTCAAAATGTCACCTGAAGGTTCATCGTGTATCAAATGGTAAAGCGTGGTAAAAAGAGTATGGACGACAAAAATAAAAAAAAGATGACGAACAGCGTCTTAGTAAGTACCATGGTAACAAGAAGCATAATCCACGTCTCAAACAATACAGACAGAATGATGAATGAAGACGGAAGAAAGTGTTGATAGAATATCCTGTCCAACTTCAGCTGCTAGTATTACTAGACATCACGTCAGGCACAGGCCGTGGAGGGGGGGGGGGGGGAGTGAGTGTAATTAACTTTAAAACAGCATGCTAGCCGATGTTAACGATTATTTCCCCACCGATGGTACACGTTGTGATCATGCTGATTTTATGAATTTACTCGGACTCCTTCTTTGCCCCCCCCCCCCCACCACGGCTACAAGCAATAATGGGCAAACATCAACCAATAAATCGTTTTACCCTTATTAGTAAAAGGCAAATCACTATTAATTATTCATATCATGACATATACACTTCAAACAGAGAGAGAGGAAAAAAAACCCACCCCAACATAGTCACAGAGAGAGAGAGAGAGGGAGAGAGAGAGGGGGGGGGGGGGTTAGGGAACAGAGAGAGATCAAAAGAGAGAAAGAGAGACGGGTCATTATGGTGAATGTTATAAACAAATTGAAAGCTGTTTATTCATTTCATTGACCTGCCTGCTTAGCATAATTATGGAAGATATTGATTCTACTATTGGTGCTATATTTCATCGACTCATCTCTTCACACCTTTACGTCAAAGAAAAACAGACTACAAATTTGCTATGATATAATGATAATGGAATCTATATCTTTTCCCGTGACATTTAAAGGTTAGTACACTATTTTTGAAATAAAACAAATTACCAAAAACAGTTTCAACAAAGATAAAACTTAAAGTGAGGAAATGTCTAATTACTACCAAGAAAACAATATATATGTTTCTTTTAAATTTCTTATGTGAAGTCCATTTTTGTACCATTCCAAATTCGCTACCCTCTCCGTCCCTTGGACATCAGTGTTGTTCGTTGCCACGGTTACGAGGAAGTTGCCGAAGGTCTTTGCTCCCCAGGAGTTTCCCTGTTTAGGTATGCCGTAATTGATGAAATTTACAAAACCCAAAGGGAACTTTTGGTTTCGTCAATCAGCGAATCTCATCTCATGATTACTAGAAGTGTAAATTTGTACTTTCTTGCTGGAGGCGA
This sequence comes from Heliocidaris tuberculata, assembly GCA_025618425.1. NCBI lineage: Eukaryota > Metazoa > Echinodermata > Echinoidea > Camarodonta > Echinometridae > Heliocidaris > Heliocidaris tuberculata. Next base: position 10,439,155 of record CM046845.1, on the reverse strand, counting down.
GCCAAAAGATACTTAGACTCCTTCAATTCTCGACACAATAAGTAATCTCCGAGTAAATACAAATATATTTACGATGCCTTATTTGTTTTGCTATTTTTTTATTTTTAAAATTTATTTATTCATTTTTTTTTATTGGGGGGGGGGGGTGTTAAAAATATAAACTTTTTAAATATCTTCCCAATATCAACATAGTACAACAGGCAATTAAAATCATTGATTTGTTGTTGTTGTTGATGTTGTTGTTAGATCCGTTATCTGTATCTGTTTTCGAATTCATATTTGTAATATGCATGTAAACAAAACAAGTTTCTATGTATGATTTATGGACAATAAAGATTGAATCGAATTGAAAAAGAATACCTTTCTTTCAAAATATACAGTTATCGGGCAGCTCTGCCTGTTTTGGCTGGCGGATCAAGGGTGCCTTGTCTTGCCTTGGTTCACCGATCAGTGCAGACTTCATCCTCATGATATATGCCTGGTGTGCAGTGTATGTAGGTTGTGTTGTGTGGTTATTTTGAGTAATAAATAGCTGCGCTGTGCTGGGCTGGTCAGTGTGGTATGATTCTGTTTATGGAGTCTGTCCCTGATTGGAGGTGCCTGGGTTGGATGGGGCTCCCGGCTGCTCCGTCTGCTTGTTTTCTATGTTTTTAGAAAGGATTTTAGGGTTTTACTTTGTTCCTTGCTTCATCTGAGCCAGTGGTGTTTGACTTTTTATGCTTAGGTTTGATATACTTCCGCTGGTTTTTTTTTTTTTTTTTTTTTTTTTCTTTTTTCCCCCTTTTTATGAGGGGGGGGGGGGAGGGGGGTTTAAATTTATATTATTTTTTGTTGATGTTTTTTCTGTATTTGTTGTCTCTGTTCATTCCAATCTTTGTAACAATTATATGTAAATTTGTGATTCCGATGATTTAATAAAACATGTAAATATAAAAAAAAAAATATACAGTTTTTTATGCCTCTCACTATATACATTTGCCAGAAGAAGTTTTAAGTATAATGCTATAATTGAAACAGATGTATAATATATAGCAATATAACATGATCAAAATGATGACTCTTAACATACATTAGTATTAAAGTTGCATCATTTAAATAAAATCTTCTTTTTTTTATTAGTTTGAAACGAACATCTGTTCTAGTCAATCGACAACCATATCATGACTTCGAAATGCATTTTTAATTATATATATTCATATTCAAAATGCAAAAATTGTTTAGAAACTTGATTACATTGTAAAAAGAAAGTTAACTACAGGAAACTTTACATGAGATGAAGATTTTGTCTGTTTTCCGCCATTGTCTTTCGCTGCCCATTGTCTAAATGTCATGCATGCTGTGTCACATAATCACCTGCTTCCCCTTGTCGTCATCCAGTGTCGTTGTCATCTATATAAAGCATTTTAATAGAAACGTGACGACTCCAAAAAAAAAAAATTGAAATCAGTGAAAATGTTAATAGGATCTCCTAGGTTTATACATTCACACGCACAGAACATTAAAAACAATGCTGTGATGAATTTATTCATTCACTTGTCTGTTAAAGGAGAATGAAACCCTGGGGAAAATTAATTTGAATGAAAAGAGGGGATAGAGAGAAGCAATTAAAAAAAAAAAGTTCCATCAAAATCGGTTAGGAAATGAGAAAGTTATGAAAGTTTGAAAAGTCTCAATTTACTCTCTATGGTGATCTTCAAACTGGCAATGTTGCTTCAAAGTGACAGGTTTAGTAGTACAACTCTCCCTTTGTTTTGTACACAAAATTCCATATTTTCTCCATTATCTCTAAAGATGCTGCTTGTCTTTTAGTGAACTCAACATATGTTGTGTCCAATACATTTTCCATGATATATCTTGAGCTAAGAAGGAGACAAGCTGCACCTTGAGAGATAATGGGGAAAATATGAAATTTTGTGTACAAAACATGTGGAGAGTTGTACTACTTAACCTGTCACTTTGAAGCAACATTGCTAATTTGAGGATCGCCATAGAAAGTAAATTGAGAATTTTTAAACCTTCATAACTTTCTCATTTCTTAACCAATTTTGATGGAACTCTCTTTTCATTGGAATTGATTTTTCCCCAGGGTTTTATTCTCCTTTAAGGTAATTTTTGAAGTGATATAAGGTACTTCCGGAAAAAAAAAAATCAATTTTAAGTTGATTTTTGGGTGGTGTGTGTGTATGTGTGGGGGGCGCTTCTTTTTGCTATTCACGAGGGGGCACGTGCACGTGCATCCCCTGATTCCACGCTACTGACAGAGTAAGAAACTTATCACAGTCTCCTATATAGATCCAGGGTAGCTCGAACAAGTAAGTTATCACTGCCTAAAATCTGTTTTTCCCCCTATGAATTCGATACATGCCTTGCCGTTCTTCCTCCATACGCACAACCGTTTCTGTTCAGTGACGTATACGGATGCATATCACCGATACGTTGCACCTGATCAGGTGACTCTCTTAGGAACCTCTCAATAAAACACACGAAATCTTTAACTTGTGATGACAGAAAGGTGAGGCTGTTGCATTTCGGACTTTTCTCTGGTTTTATGTAATCATGAAATCGCGACAAATGCAAATTTGCGATGACAGAACGCTAATGAGACGAAGTTGTTTATTTGTCTTAGGTGATGACGTGTCTAGGGGCACAGGGGCACATGCTTTCTCTCAAATTGAATATGGGGGAAAAATAGGAAATGGAATAAAAGAAATATGGATAGAGAAAGAAAAGGAGAAAAAGGCAACGTCCAAAGAAGATGATATGAACCCCATTCCACACCAGTAATAAAGTTACATTAAAAATTAACATTTAATGATAAATTAAATGACAAATAAGATCGAATGCCTCATCCAATTCATAATCTTACACGCAGAATTCTTGAAAGTTATGCTGTCATTTCACGAGTTCTCCTTTCGAATCCATATTTCATAGACCTTAACTTTCAAATTTCCACTTTTCTGTAAATCTCTTACCTTAAACAAAAAATCAGCAAAGATATTTGATTTTGATTAGTAATTATACATTTTCTTAATCCTTTCGGTCACTCCCACAGTCTTCCGTTAGTTCCTCCAAATAACTGTTCCATATTCCTCATCTGTGGACCTACGTATTTATTTAGAAAGGTGAGCATTTTGAAACCACTACTCATTTGGCTAAAAAGTCAAGCTGAACTCAGCTCTAGGCCTAGTTTTTACTTAAGGAATATCTTAAGGAATATCTGAACGGGTTTTAAGGGGGAGGGGATTGTGCCCGTTTACAAAAATTTAATACCGGCCCAACACGTTTGGTGTTACTTTTTGTATCATTAAAGTCTGTATCAATACAGACGATTTCGATTTTACTTAAGGAATATCTGAACGGGTTTTAAGGGGTAGGGGATTGTGCCCGTTTAATCCGCCAGTGTTTTCGATGTTAATCTGTACTTTATTGAGTCCTCTAAAGAGGCCTTTATTCCCTCTATCTTTGCTCACCTGTAAGAGCTGCCCCTTGTCCTGCGGTCAGGTAAGGGTCATTCACCCCGCTAGTCTCGGCTTCCGACCTCTGCATCATTACGACCACAGGTACGACGATCGCTGCAACTGAAAGGTTGAATTAAAGCAAATACTAAATTGATTCATCAATAATTCAATGCCGACAGCACATGAACGGATGGATTAAAAAGCAAATCACAGAATAATTCACTTTCAGGTGAGATTATTTGATATTTTACAATCATTAAATAAATAAATAATAGACAATGAAAAGTGCATTTTTTCATTTGGTATCGGAAAAATTATAAATATATAACATCGAGTCATAGAAAGGATAAAGAAGGCAAAATAAGATAAACAAATACAGATCAATATTCCATTTTGTGAGTTAAGATAAGACAAATAAATTTTTGGGGAAGAAACTTACTATAATCTTGTAAATTATAGATTCCCTTATGAATAACTTAATGTACATGACACTTCTACTGATAATAATTAAATAATTCAATAACCATCACCCCATTTGCTCACTAATTCAAAATGTTATCGCATCTTTTTCATCAAAACTGGGAAGGGCCGACAAATCTTTGTATTTAACATTTCCCCCTCTATATAAAGGCACATCTTATTTTTAGTAAGTATATCCTACGCAGTTATTAGCATGACTGGGATTTATCCAAATGACACTTACTTGCGCACTGACTGCTTAATTCCTGATGATATTGACTGTGAAAAATTCGCTAATGGTACATGCATAGTGTGCGATGATGAAAGTGCTTGCTGGGTTAAGAACGTGTGGTCTGTTTTATGATTAATAATCCTCCTGGATTACCTCAGCCATCAGAGTTTCACATTTTTGTTAAGATTGTTCAGACACACTTAAGTCGAAATTGAGAGAGTCTTACTCATTAATGAGACTGTAAGCTTAATAACATAATCATTGTGTGTTTTAGAAGCTGAATAAAACCTACGTATAAGCTAACATAGTGGTGAAACTAGGCGGTGTGACTTATACACAGTCACATCGCCTAACCGACCTCACACCGACTCCAAACCGAACGATTCTTGGCCATTGGTGGCAATGTAAATTTTTACTCGGTCTGTTGTCGGCCTGGTATCGGTCTTGTTGGTGTAACCAAGCCCGTACAAGCTTTTTTTTAGGAAGGGGTTCGCACCTTAAGAAGAGAGATATGTGCGCGAAGCGCGAAGTCCCTTGCGGCCCGCTTAAGGGCCCTGGAAGCTCAGGGGTTTTAGACATAGGTTTTAGATGCTCTTTGGTGAAATCTCTCCCTTATTTCAGAGCATTTTACCCCAAAATTCTGATCAATACATCACAAATAATTTTACTTCTAAAACTTCAAAATCATGGGAAGACCGGCTCACATATGATTGTAGTTCATCACTTTACTGAATATAAAAGTCGAACAAAGGAAAAGAATATACTAGTTAGTATTATTATATTACTTAGAGTCTACCGTAACTAATAGCCAGGGGCGTCGCTAGAACATTTTGAATGGGGGGGGGGGGGGGGGTTAATTGTGATACCCAAATTTTCAGGGTGGGACACCAAATTTGCCGACAAAAATGCTGCACCCTTATCCCCCCACACAAATAATAATAAAAGAAAATCGCAGATGTAGAGATCTTGATCATACGAGCCCATTTTTCGCAAGGAGGAGGCTGACACCTTTTGCCTAAATATCAACTTTTCAATTTATAAATTTTTGCGATCGAGCGAAGCGAGTGAGCAATTTTTGTAAAAACTTTGTATAGTGAAAATATACAGAAGTTACAGAACTTACATAATTACATGTATCTAGGAACCTCGCTGCCCAAATAATTATGTGGATATTCTGGCACCTCGCTGCCCGAACATGAAGTGGTGATTGCCCGATTATCAGAACTTTGAAAATTCTCGGGGAGGGGGGGGGGGGGGGCTGCAGCTCATTGCCGAAGGGGATGCCTTTTGCCCTAATATTAAAATTCCAGTGTTCTTGCGAGCGAGCGAAGCGAGCTGGCAAAATTAAAAAAAAAACTTTTCTTGGTGGACACTGTACAGAAGTTACATAATATTATTAACTGGGAACCTTGCTTCCCAAATAGTAGGATATTCTAGCACCTTGCTGCCCGAATATGAACATCGGAACTTTGAAAACTTCTTCCCTTCCCTTTTCTTCTCCTTCTTTTCTTTCTGTTTTTGTTTTCCTTTCCTTTTTCCTTTTCTTTTCTTTTTTCTTCTACTTTCTCTTTTCTCCATTTCCTTTTCTCTTTCCTCTTCCTTCTTTTTTTTTCTTTCAATGTTTGAAACGGTACTGGTGACTGTGGTAAAGGGGTCATATGGGGGCGTATCCAAAATCAAATTGTGAAAAAAAGGGGATCACTGACGAGAATAAGAGAGAATGAGAATGGGGAAAGGCAGCATGAAAAGATGATCCTATACGACCGCAAACAACCTTCCCTCACTCGATGGCCTTATCCTCCACATTTTGTCCATGTATTACGAGGGATGTCCCCCAAGGCTCCTGCAGAGCCCCTTAATGTCTGGACCTACGCCGGCATCATAATAAATGTTATTACCACGTTGTAAAGTATTAAATGTATTATTTTCCAATATTAATTTAAAAGTATTTTTCTCCGAATTACATATTATATATATATATATATATATATATATATATGTGAAGAGAGAATAATGGTACAGAATGAAGCAGGTCACTCGGTGTATTTGCAAGCTTTCGGCTCCTGGCCTTCTTCAAGTTTATTTGCTAAATCAAACAGAATGACACAAATAATAATAATAAGCAACTTAACAAAACTAAAGACAACAGAACAGAACTATCATAAATCTGGCAACATAAATCAACAGGAATAATTATAAGTGAAATTGAAATAATGCCAGCTTTATAACAATTCTGTTCTGTTGTCTTTAGTTTTGTTTTGGCGAGTAACATCTTTTCAATTTCACTTATAATTATTCCTGTTGATTTATGTTGCCAGATTTATGATAGCTCTGTTCTGTTGTCTTTAGTTTTGTTAAGTTGCTTATTATTATTATTTGTTTCATTCTATTTGATTTAGCAAATAAACTTGAAGAAGGCCAGGAGCCGAAAGCTTGCAAATACACCGAGTGACCTGCTTCATTCTGTACCATTATTCTCTCTTCGCATATCTAAATTTAACATGGTTCAACCGATTGGTACACACATCCACACCTCTCTCGCTATATATATATATATATATATATAAGTTAAGGTTTCACGTATCGGCTCAAACAAATTCAAAGAAAACTGCTAAAAGCGTTTGTAATGCATTGTGGCCAATTTTATTTTTCTACTCAAATTTTCGACGCTCCCTGGCGTCTTCTTCAGGAGAACAATAAATGATAAGGTATCATACAAATAATTGAAATAGTTATAGTTATAGCGCGCGCATACTCAGTCAGATATAGGTTGCTTAGAAACCGTCTCTCTTGGAGATCTGACTGAGGATGCGCGCGCTTTACAAAAAAATGATGGATATAGTTATGCAGATGAGAAAAGAGTACTGTGCGCGCTTCATTATTACGTAATTTACGTAATTAACGTAATAATACACAAAATCCCAAGTAGTATTAGCGGCAAAGATTCAAAATAATAGTATTGAAACAAAGAAGGAGAATTGATACCAAATCATTATTAAAGAACATGTGATTGAAAAGATACAAAAAAAAAAAAAAAAAAAAAAAAAACCTAGCGAAAATATTTAAATCCATTGAGAAAGTAAAGATCTCTGTTAAGACCTTTTCCTTCAAAACTTCTGCTCTTAACAATTGCCCGTAATTCGGCAATTTTCCTATCGTCCGCTGACTTATAGCCTCCACCGAAAAGGCAAACCTTGACATCCGCAACTGAGTGATTGGGAAGGCTGAAGTGTTTAGCTACAGGGAGATCATTCCGTCTTTTGTTGATGGATGATCTGTGGTTGTTAAAACGCATCCGAAATTTGGTGCTAGTCTCACCAACATACACAACGTCTGGGCAGCGTGCGCAAAAGAGGCAGTAAAGAACATTGCTGGAATCGCAGTTATGACGTCCCGGCCGGAGAGTGAAATTGTCAGTGACCTTGATCGTGGTGTCAGTGATGAGATGTTTGCAAATCTGACATCTAGGTTTGGCGCAGGGAATATTGCCTCTCCGAGGTGAGAAGGTCGGGAGTTTGCTGCTAACAAGCAAATTCCTTAAGTTTGGGGGCTGACGTTGAGCATGAAGGGGAGGGTCACCAACCACTTTTCCTAGGTTTTGGTCAAGATGTAAGGTAGGCCACTCTAATCTGACCCGTTTAACAAAGGATTTCGTGGCAGGATGGTAGGTTGTAACTAAGGGGATGCGCGTTTTATCCTTTGCGTTTGTGCATTGATTGAGGAGTTCTGTGCGGGATTTTCTCTTTACTCTGAGAATGGTTTCCTTGATCAGTCTGGCAGGATAGCCTCTTTTCAGGAACTGTTTTCCTAGTGTGAGTACTTCTTTTTCAAAGACTCTCTCATTAGAGATAATTCGTCGATAACGAAGCATCTGGCTGTATATAACCGAATGCTTGATATGACGAGGGTGAAATGAGTCATACCTCAAGTCAGATCTCCAAGAGAGACGGTTTCTAAGCAACCTATATCTGACTGAGTATGCGCGCGCTATAACTATAACTATTTCAATTATTTGTATGATACCTTATCATTTATTGTTCTCCTGAAGAAGACGCCAGGGAGCGTCGAAAATTTGAGTAGAAAAATAAAATTGGCCACAATGCATTACAAACGCTTTTAGCAGTTTTCTTTATATATATATATATATATATATAATTGTAAGAATTTTGCTAAAACACAACATGCGGGGCCGTCTTGGTTGGATAAATTAAATAAATGAAATAGGCCAAGACTCGGGACGTAGCTGAATATACCATGGGTTCTATTGACGTCAAACTTTCGGTATTCTTCGAGGGCTGTACAAGACAACGAAAATATTTTATTGACGATAAGCTTTCGGCATTATCACCTTCTTCGAGGGCTGTACAACGAAAGACCATTTTCGTTGTCTTTCGTTGTACAGCCCTCGAAGAAGTTGATAATGCCGAAAGCTTTGCGTCAATAAAACCTGTGGTATATTCAGCTACGTCCTGAGTCTTGGCCTATTTCATATATATTTGTTTTTTTTTGTTTTTTGTTTTTTTGTTTTTTTGTTTTTTTGTTTTTTTTTTTTGTTTGTTTGTTTGTTGTTGTTGTTGTTGTTGTTTTTTTTTTTTGGGGGGGGGGATAATTTCTCACTATATCATTTGAGAGTGAATGACAATATTCAATACACATATCATAATTATACACATATCATAATCATCTTAAAGTAAAACACCGTATTGGTCAAGGACATTGATTTGGTGATTCTTTTTTTAAACAATCCATAATCTATTCTATGATCGGTTTTTTTTTTTTCGTTTTTTTTTTTGGTTAGCTTTCAAAGCTATGTGAGGACAGGATAGACGGGGTAATTCTGTTTTCCATGTAGATACACTGTTTTCTATTGGTGATTACATTTTTAGATATTTGGTAATGGACATAATTGTCATATGCAAGTTTAGGAAAAACTAAGCCATGGGGCAAGGGCGTCAACAGCTTCTGAAAAGTGTGGGGGGGGGGGGACACTGCAGTGGCGGATCCAGGATTTCTTGAGGGAGGGGGCTCAATCTTTACAAAAAATTTTGACAAGCAAAAAAAAAAGGGTCCTCAACATTTTTGGGCACCTTTTTCACTCAAAAAATCTTTGACAAGGAAAAAAAAAAAAAAAAGGTCCTCAGCATTTTTGGGGCCCCTTTTTGGTCCCAGGGGAGGGGGCCCGGGCCCCCGCCCCCCCCCCCCCTGGATCCACCACTGGAACACTGAGCGAGGGAGGTGTGGAAGGGGAAGCCCTCCCTCCCACGGTAGGGACTTTTTGAAGTTTTGCCATCGAAAATAGGCCTTTTAATGCATTGTGTAGCAGAAATCAAGCCAATTGTATCATGTTGTTAAAAGCTTATAATGCAGTGGAGGATTGGGATGATTTCAACAAGGCAACAAATGTCAGCAAGGGCGGTTGAACATTTATCACCCACCTGTCCCCCACCTGTTTACGCCCTTGCCATGGGGCATACCAAAAGAGCGAATTATCCGCACACAAGAACATTATTGATGACGGTTAAATTTTTAATCATTTTTTTTCTTCAAATCAACGCGACACATTGGATTTCTCGTAAGTGCAAGCGTTCAAGAGCGAACTTTTTTTCTAACATGTTATCTATTTCAAAAATGTTAAATGTGTATCAGCAAATAAGGAAATAATTTTCAATTCCAATTTTTTTTTTTACTCATTTGGCTTTTTCCAAAATTTCACTTTAACTTTAAGAACAAAAGGACATGAATTAGTAGGCCTGTTACAGACAGTTACCGGTATTAAAAATCATGTCTCAAACTCTTAGCTAGGTTGACCCTTAGATTCATTTCCTTTATCAGTTTAGATCAGAGGTCTTACGTAATCAATTTTAAAAAATATCATCTATCAAACGCTAATAACCGAGGTCAGCGGAATTAAAGCCAAAATACGTTGAGCGTTCATAGTGTTATCGCTTCTCTGTTTCGCTCGTAATGTAGACAATATACGACAGATCATTATGAAATCAGCATGAGATGTGTGAATCATTGCAGATAAACTGAGATCTACCTTAACCTTTTCAGTACAGGAATTATTAAAGGGCTAAGTTGATCACATTATATACTTCAAATTGGCAACAATAATATTTTTCTTTTAGTGCTACTGGTTCGAAAAAAGGTGTAATGTCTTTTAAAACAGTATACCTGTTTATAAATTTTGTTGAAAAGTTGAAAAAATTGCCATTTTTTATGAAAAATAATGATTTTGAACCTCTCAATGTGTTGCCAATTTAAGGATTTCAAAGCTTATTCTCGTTTTTTGAAATTCCTGGCATCAAAGCAATATGGTCATGTAATAAAAATGGACATAGTGTGTGTGTATAAATTTTTGCTCTTTCTACTCATGCATCTGGTATATTTTTTAGAGCTCTGAATCAAAAGTTGTTGAGCCAAACCACAAAATGTGGTCAATTGTCTCGAAAGGGTTAACAGCTTGACTCAACTGCCTTATAATAGTTAACAGATGTTTCTTCCCTCCCGCTCTCATTGTCTATCTTTCTTTCACTATCTCATTTCTAAATTTAGAGATGACTTGTCCACCCTGAGTTGTATTCCTTCAGCAGCGAGTTTTAACATGTTTAATACGTACTCTGAGTTATAACATGCTTGCAGTACTTTCCAAGAATATAATCATCTTAAAATTAGACGTACTGATGATAATTTCCTGACCGGTATAACTGAAATAGGGTGTGAATTAGACGGGAGGATGAGGCTGGTCGGGGTAACCTCATCATTTCTACTGTCATGACTAGAATCATACTTCTATAAACTGCAATGTTTTCATATGAAGTATACTTTGGTGATTGCATTAACTTAAGAATAGAGTTTGCAGAGAAAATGGAAGTGGTTAATTAGGGAAGACTAGAGGCATATTCTTTGCATTGGGAGCTTTTCCCAGATACCATAGTTTTGGGTCTAAGGGCAGTTTGTATCAATAGAATCTAATAAATTCTACTGCACTTTGCGTATCATATCATTGTGATTATGTAAGAGTGTAGCAGCCGTGTTTATCACTAACGTTTGTTTATGATACGTTGCTGTTTGAAACATTAAAAAAAAAAGTTAGCACTCTGGGTGTTTTTAATTTAAACATTTAAACCGAATTTGTAAAGTGTTAAAAATTTTCCTCTATTTGTTCGCATTGTACTTTAAAACGCTTGATTCAGTTACATTAGTAGTGGTCACTAGGCTTTTTTTTATGACTTCATTGACATTTTGTTCTAAAATTCATTACCATCATAACAATACGTCATAATTAACAACACTGAACTGAATTTCAAAAGAGGAATGTCTTTGCATGTCTCACACTCTCTTCTAATTTTACAGATGACTTGTTCACTCAGAATAGTATTTTTTATAGCAGATCTTCCTTTTTCCCTTCACACAGTCACAGTAATGTCTATAATGTTCAAGGGGCTGGCCATGTGCACTTTTAGTTTCATGCAAGTGATGGTCTCTATAGTGCGGAAACTTGGATCATTGCTTATTAGTGTGCGGTAAATATAGATTTAAATTAAGACATGCAAGAGAGTTCGAACCGGGTAGGACGGCGGAAGGAAAGGGGTAAGAGTAATGGTATGGAGGTACGAAAGGAAACGTACCCTTCCCGCGAAGTGAAAGTGCACTGTTTCCCCAGACGTTAACGATAGTCAAATCTTGAATTTCCCCTTTTGATGAAGATATCAGCTTCATCCCCCCCCCCTCTTTTTTAAAGACCCTTAATTCCCCCTTGTTTCTGCACTCAACTAGCGGCCTGGGAGACATTTACTTTTTAACATACGGCGTAGAAAATTCCAAAGCATAACTTAAATGTATGTGCACTGTAATGACGGGTCCTTTTCTTTTGTTAATTCATCAGTTCATTATATTTATCTCCTTCTGTCTCTTTTTCTCTCGCTCTCACTCTGTCTCTGTCTCTACATCTTCCCTCTCTCTTCATTTGGTGTTTAGCTTTCTTTCTATATAGAAACAAAAAATAAGAAGAACTTACCAATAATAAGGGAGGTGAAGACAATGCATATCGCCCACTTTTTATCAATCGCCATTTTTCCTTTCTGCTTTTGTTCTCCTCCAATAGAATGTATGCAACAACCGAAAATGGAAAGTTAGGTACAAGCGCAACTATCCTGATGGAAGTTTCTTGCGACAGTGAACGGTTCCCACGAAACGGCTATGATCAGATGCGTTCGGTTTTTAGATCCAAGCCAGAGATAGGAGGGGTCTTGACATTAAACCTTTTTCAATCTAGTGAAACCCCTCCTGGTGGACATGATAATTATGAAATTCAATGTATTAGAAGAAAAATCCGTGGGTGTCAGCCTGTAGTGAATAAAGATTAATTTACTTTGTGCGTGTCTTGTGCCCTCCTGCGCTTTTAACTCATCGGATACGATAAAAGTCTACTCTGATAAAACACCGTGTGCAAAATGACGTAAACACAGCGTCATAATTGCCTTTAGTTCCTGTCCCCAGTTTAGTAAGCAATCAGGGATATAGACTATCAAAAGGCATTGAACAAAAGTTTTGACATTTCCAACAGTTTGGGCTCTTCCTGAGGGTTAGACAAAGTATTATCGACTACAAAACGAAGGTATCGAGGCAGTTTTGTCGAGTAAAGTTTGAGAGAAATTATAATGTCCGTTTCTGTTTAAGCAGCGATAAGTCTTCATGCACGTGACTCAGTCGATTTACACTTCTGTCCCGAATTAAAGGACTGTCACCGCAAGATTAAGCGAGTTAATCAAAGCACAGAAGTGAAACACTTCCTAAACTATACTTTTGTTGTTTTACTCTCGCCTGGCATAATTGATTTTCTGATTCTTTTATTTTTGTGTGTCTTAATTTGAGCTTATTATATAACTGCGTCATCGTAAAAAATATGACTACATAATTCATATTTACTTAAAAGATTATCATTACTTTTTGATAAATTAAAATAATACTGAAATATTATTCAAGAAGTTGAGAAGAGAATTGGGTTCCTGATATTGACAAGTTGCCAAGTTTTGAACAATGACAAGCCGCATGCCTTAACTGGATCCAAGCGAATGCTTTAAGATGCATGTACATGTAACACGATAAAAACTATTTTCGAAAAATCAACTCAAGGCAATTTCAACAGCCCTGTCAATCACCTTTAGAAATGTGCGAACATAACAATGACGTATTACGTAATCCGAACCTGATTTCTATGGGCAGTACAATAGGCCTTTGAAATTACCCTTGAGTTTATTTTTCGAAAGTAGTTTTTATCGTGTTACTTTAGAATAATTATAAACAAGTGTAAGGAAATAACATATACAACAGCTTTGGTAACTCTCTTGGAAATTATACAATTGTGAGAAATGAAAATGAGAGAATAATGGTTGCGTAGCTTAAATTAAAGTTCCACAGAGCTGTCCTCTCTCACATACGTTCGCGACTCTATTTTCCTGCTTGGAACCATTTTGAATGTTGTTGTTGTTGTTATATATCATCTGCGTTCAATTATTGATGTTATGATTGTTTTAAACTTTAATTTTTTGAATTATTATTTTAATGGACCTGTTGTCTATGCTATTTTTCCCTGTCTATTGATTGCTCGTACATATTATAATACATCTATTTTGATGACGTCCATATCAACCAGTCCAGTGAGTCGCGGCAATACTGACACCTAACACGGCAATCCTATGTAATTAGCAAAATCTCCGTCAAAAAAACTCCTGAAATTTCAGTTCATTTTGGAAACGGTTGAACAATTCAAGATGCTTGATAATGAATAAATCGAGACCTTCATTCATTCATACCATGTCATATCTCATAACTATTACACGAATTTTTAAAAAGATAAAACTTTATAACGTTTTGCAAAAATATTAATAATTTATTCATCAATAATACGAGCGTCTATTACATGGATTTTTCCTCCTATAACTTATTGAAGTATAATCTTAATATGAGATGGATACTAGGATACATGTATTACGCGCTCGTTACAAAATTGATCGATTCTGTGCGTACATTTTGACAGAAAATGCCATCAAAAGGAGGGTGAATTTCTGATTACACGACCAATATTTTCTTATAACGATATCTCCTCTTTAATGAGCAAAAAGCATGTCTTGTAATTTGATATATATTCAATATCGTAAGAGATAATATTACGACGCATGTTGACTTATGAATCTTGTTTTTCATGTATGCTAAGTCATATTACGATAGATTACCCAGATATTCAAAATCTGAAGTATTTGTAAAAATATGAATAATTTATTCATAAGCAATACTACAGTCTATTACATGGATTATTTTCTTCCTATAACTTATTGCAGTTTCATCTGAGTGTGATATGGATACAGGGATACATGTGTTACGCGCTCATTACAAAATTGATGAATTTTGTGCGTATTTTTTGACGCAAAAAACAGCCGAAAACAGGGTGAATTTCTCATTATGGAGGTAAGCCTCTACATTGCGGGTAGTAACTCAGTGTGTTATGGGGGCTTCATCTTCATTTCCAGATCAATGGCAAATTTATTCAAAATGTCCGGGCAAACTATTCAAAATGTCCGCGCGCAGGAAATGTCCTTTCCATGTGTAGTGAGCGAACGTACGTGCCCTTTTGAAATTGAAAAAAAAAATCAAAAGGGGGGACAGCTCCGGGGAACTTTGATTTAAGCTATGCAACCATTATTCTCTCATTTTAATTTTCACAATTTTTTATATGTATATATATATATATATATATATATATATATATATATGTATACATATATACATATATAATTGTAAGGAAATAACACATACAACAGCTTTGGCAACTCTCGTGGAAATAAATACAATAATCGCAAAGGTTGAAAAACCGTCTCCGCCGAGAATCGAACCCGGGTCGTTGGCTTAGAACGCCAGTGCCTTAACCTAGTGGTTAAATGGTCTAGTGGTTAAGTGGTCTAGTGGTTAAGGCATTGGACATGTGTGTGTGCGCGTGTGTGTGTGTGTGTGTTGCATGTCTTTTAATTTTTTATGAAAACAATTGTTTATGGCCCGTATTCTCGAAGGGCGCCTAACTTAAGCCTCCGCCTAAGTCTGTCAGTGTGTAGATTTAGGCCACCGAATTATGGAGAGACAAATGTCTCCCTCTTTTAATCCTAAAAACTCACCATAGTTGCAGATTTCAGATTTCAGATTTAGATTTTATTTCATTACATTTTCATTTTTCAAAGTATATAACAATAAGTATTATGAATCTGACAATATTCAAAATAATTGACAACACAACTTAGTGCATAAACATTTTTCGATCATTACAAGCAAAACAAAGTGCATTAAAGTTTGAGTTGTGAGAGAAAAAAAAAGTAACATCAATGAAGACTACTTAAGATTAATTTTATGAAAATGAGAATGAAAACAGAGACCAGCTTAGAAGCAAAGCTTGTAGAAGCGCTGGTCCCTGGCAAAAAGATGAAGCATGAATACAGTACATAAAAAGAACTAGACTGGGCAATCATGCATACAATGCCCAATAAAAGGGAAAAAAGAAGAAGACAGATACATGGCCCTGGAAAGCAAACAAATTATAGACATAACACACTTGCTATAGAAGAGAAAGCACTGAGAAATATTGTAAACACAAAAAGCTGGAAATAGTAATAGGAAAATAGTAAAGTTTTAAAGAAGTAAACTTTACAAAAGACGGAACAAGAATGACAAAGTGACAGGTGGGGGTTAGGACGGGAGGGTGGGAAAGGGACAAGATCTTGAAGGTTTCATTTCGTCTTTAGATTTTGCTACACAGGTAAACAACAGTCGTCATCAGGATCACTGAGGGATCAATGTTCATAAAAAGCAATTAGTGATTTTTTCAATTTACGTTTGAGCGTACTTAAACTTATACTGTCTCGTATATTTAAAGGGAGGGAATTCCAAAATTTAGGAGCAGTAAATGAAAAAGTATTCTGGGTTAATCCTGTACGAGTTCTTGGCAAGTGATGTAGATTTATTTGTCTAGTGGGATAATGATGGATTTCGTTATTTACTGTAAATATATTATTGAAGACAGTGGGCAATTCGTGGTTATGATACTGAAACATAAGTACAGCAAGATTGAGGCGATAAATATCATACATTTTTAGTACATTATTAGAGTGAAACAGACCATCTGTGTGGTGGCGATAATTAACATTACTTATAATTCGCATAGCCTTTTTCTGTAATAAAAAAACTCTGTCTAACAGGCATGCCGCACTGTTTCCCCATGCTAATATTCCATAATTAAGATATGGTAAAACCAGTGTGGAGTATAGTGATAAAAGAATATTTGGCGGAAAAGACCATTTGAGTTTATTAATCATACCAATGTTTCTGGATATCAATTTACATACATTATCAATATGATGCTTCCATGAAAGTTTATTATCTATTATTGTGCCTAGAAATTTTGTTTCAATCACCTTCTGTATTTGTGTATTATCTATTAAAATCGGATGAGGTAGTTCGTTAAAAGTATTACTAAATAACATGTAATTTGTTTTTTCTAGATTTAGTGATAACTTATTAGCCTTAATCCATATTGCAACTGAATCCAGTTCCGAATTAATCACATTACATAAAGTTTCTAGGCTTTTATGCGAAAAAATAGATTAGTGTCATCTGCATACATAATAAAAGTCAATGAATTTGATGATCTATGAAAGTCATTTATATACAAAATAAAAAGTAAAGGGCCTAGAATAGAACCCTGTGGAACACCACAATTAATATTTCTTAAATGTGACATGCAATTTTCAATACAGACATATTGCTGTCGTTCGTATAAATAATTTCGAAACCAGTCTGAAACAATGCCCCTTATGCCATAATGTGAAAGTTTGCTTAAGAGAATTTCATGATCTATAGTGTCGAATGCCTTAGAGAAGTCTAAGAACATTCCTATTGTGTGGGTACCATTATCAATAGAACTTGTAATATTATTAATTAGAGACAGGAGAGCATGTGTTGTATTATGATGTTTTCTAAACCCGAACTGAGATTCATGTAAAATATCATTATTATTCAAAAAAGCCATTGTACGAGTAAAAACTACTTTTTCAAGTATTTTGGAAAAGGTGGTTAACAAAGATATTGGCCTGTAGTTTGAAAACGATAAGGGGTTACCCTTTTTAAAAATAGGGATTATTTTGGCTAATTTCATTTTGTTTGGAAAAACACCTGTGCTCAGAGATAGATTACATATATAAGTGAATGGTTCAACAATACTTGCTATAATTTTTTTAATTATAAAATTATCCAGACCATCATGTCCACAACTGCGTTTACTTATAAAATTGTTAACAATATCAAGAACTTCACCTTCATTTACAGGAGTAAAAAACATAGAATTAGGGTTAGGGTTTTGTAAGTAATCATAAAATTTTCTATCACAGTTTGGTATCTTACTTGCTAAATTTGGACCTATTTCAACAAAATAATCATTGAAGTGATCAACAATATCTTGTAACTCCTTAATAGTTCTTTCATCAATTTGTATCTTAGTAATAGTACTTTTCTTTTCCTGTTTATTCAGAACTTCATTGATTAATTTCCATGTGTTTTTAGCATCTTTGTTACAATTCATAAATTGTCGTGAAAAATATATCTTTTTTTCTTTACGTAGTAACCCTGTCAATGTATTTTTATAATTCAAATATTTCGACTTAGAACTTTCAGTGGGATTCGCTTTATATTTCAAATAAAGATTATTTTTCCTATTTATTGATCTTAATAAGCCTGGTGTTATCCATGGGGATTTTGGAATTCTTTTCCTATTTTGAAGATTAACTTTTCTCATAGGACAACATTCATTAAACAAACTAGTTAATTTAGTCATAAATTCCTCAAAACTACTATTTACATCAGTCATATCATAAATATCATTCCAATCTACTATGTTAAGTCTGTCTTTAAATGTGTTAATATTTCCTTCAGACAAATTCCGTTCTGGGACTAAATACAAATACAAACACCGACAAGATATATTTGATTTCTGATGCTCATTTCATTCCATAAAAAAATTTTGTTTCTTTGTTTTGTTACATAAATATAGTAATTTAGACGGGACTAAGGGGTTGATGAATGGCCTTCCATAAATCAGTGGCCTAATGCTTAACTTAGACCACTTTCGAGAATACAGGACTATAAGTGTAAAACACACGCATACACCACATGCAGTATTGAGTAAAAATAGTTTTCCATCTTTGAAATCAATCTTTTCCAAATATGAATTTTATTTCACTGGAAAAAAATCAATATCTAAGAAAGTAATAAGACAACGAAACCAACTTTAACATCAACTTTATCTCATAGATGATAACTGTTATATGTCCAAACGGGTTGTTTTTCTAAAATCGGAAACAATGGGGACTTTCCTTTAAAGGGGATGTCCATTCTGATATTAAGTTGGCTTCAAAACTGAGAAGGAGAAAAAACAAAAAAAAATACAACCCCAAGACGGATCAATGAAAGTTTGAGCAAAATCCGATAAGAAATAAGAAATGTGAATTTGGAAGTTGTTATCAATAAAACACAAATTGGCAATTCCGTCACGAAGTTGCCACTTTGTGTTTGATTGATTACAACTTCAAAAATTCATAACTTTCTTATTCTTTATCGGATTTTGCTCAAACTTTCACTAATCTGTTTTGTCAGTTTTTCTGTTTTTATTCAAATCAATCAAATACGAGAGTGGACTTCCCCTTTAAGAGTGACGCTATGGAGGAAGGGGCTACGTCATTCTTCAGGAAACTCTTTTATTTGAGGCGGGGACGGCGTTTTACTGTCCAGGCCTAATGTAGAAAATACATATAATCTGTATAAAGGGCAAATTTAGTACTGATTGCAAATGTCGGCAAAATGCAAGGAGTTAAACTTGAAGGTAAAGTGAGTGATTATACAGAAAATGATGTTCCTTGACACAGCGAAAATTATTTGTTAATAAGTGATAAACTTTACACTACACTTTTACACTAAACTAGGAAAAGTAATTGTAGCAGGCTAGTTTTGGTAAGATTACTTTGTTGACTAATATACTTATGATTTTTATACATAAATGTGGGGAATATTGCAGAAGTGCATCACTTCAACTTCATCTCCATTCTTCCCCCCGCCTCTCTGTCTCCCTCTGTCTCTGTATCTGTATTTCTGTCTCTCTCTGTCTCTGTATCTGTATTTCTCTCTCTCTCTCTCTCTCTCTCTCTCTCTGCCCTCTGTCTGTCTGTCTCTCAGATCTGCCTCACTACAAGGGGGGGGGGGTTGAAAGAGCATTTAGAATGATGATTGCCTTGGTCGGACTAGATTCCATTCTTTTACATTTCAATTTCTTTTTCTTTTATCTATTGAATTTCCAAGAATACATGTCTTTATCATTATGACAGAAATATACTACTTTTGGATTTAAACTAAGGTATCTGATTTAGACCAATGTGATTATCCAATTAATTGCTGGCCAACTGTGAAACATATTGATAGTCTTATTTTATCTATTTATTTATTCATTTTTAACAAACAGATTCTGGGCCTGGTGTTGCCATAAAAAGGATGAAATATGGCCCAAGTTATGAAGAGTAATCACATTACAAAAGCATGAATTTCTTATCAGTTACAATATTAACAAAAAAATACATGTACATGTTTCTATAATAAATTCAGGAAAACAGAATTTACAGCAGATTTGAATCTGTCCATATTAGCAACATTGGGAAAAATAGAAGCCGGAAGTAAATTCCACATCCTACTGGTCCATGAGATTTATGAAGATAGATGGAGCTGGGTGTTGGATTTAGGTAGGCAGACAGTATATGGGTGACGACTCACAGATAACTGGTCACTCGTACATTAGACAGTTTAGCAGGTAGGATTTTACATAGCTCAGTGGATGGTTGTAGAAAGAAGTGACGGTAGAAGGTACAGAGCGATGCAACTTTCCTCATGTGTTCTAATGGAAAGATGTCAGCCTTTTGTGGGTTATTAATTTGAAGTAAGTATTAAGTTCAAGATCAAATCTTATGGGATAAATGGTGTCGATGTATCGGAACAGACTACCAGACTTACTCCATTATCAACAGGAAAGTGTATCGGGCCGTAGACCCTTTCTATTTGAATATTTTTTTATCACCTTTTCCATAAGCGTAGTCCATAATGATACAAAGGGAATTAGAGACTGCCTATTCATGCTATTGAGCAAACATATTGCAAGTACATGATAAATAAGGTTATTCATTGTAAATATCATTGGGTGGTTTACATGACAAACTTGTGATTAACTTAGACACGACATATCTAATAAATGTATTTGAAATGGAAATATCCCTCAGAACAAAAACACATTGGTTCGTGGAATAAAGGATGGCAAACTCATTAAACAATTGCATCCGAGAATATGAACGATACTGATACCAATTTATGATCTTGCGAATTTCCGGTATGATAAGCTCTGCGGCATTGGAGGAAACGTCTCAAGATACAATTAATCACATCGAATTTATTATTTTTTTTTATTCATTTATTTATTTATTTATTTTTTTGGGGGGGGTATTTTTGTCCATTTGTATATTTATATTTCTAACTGTAAGCCATGTTAATTCAGTCCTACGACTGCCCTGTGTCCTGTCTAGCCCACGCCTTCCCGTAGTCCATATGCTGGATTTTGTTTTACCTTAAAGATATATATTTTTTCATTTTGTCAGTATTACATTCGGGTAGTAAAATCGTGCACTGATGCTACTAAACATTAAAATCCATGAAAATTTACAATTTTAGCTTAAACGTCGGGTTTTTAAAAAAAATTCTTTATTGGATTTTTTTATTTCAGGGTTGTTCTTGGCCAATAATATCATTCATTATATCTAAATCATATTTTGATACATTGGATTTCTCCTGAAGCTACAATGATTACTCAAAAGGTGAATAGGGATGTCTGTAAGGGGACATGGTTTCAAAAAACTGAGCTATATTTCAAGAATTTTTCAGTTTTTAGATCTGGATTTTTTGTGTGTCACAAGCGCCTATAAGTATCCGTTCGAACGTTGCAGTCATCAATAGTCAGTGTATAGACTAGACACGCGCGAGAGCTCGGTATATTATAAACACAACACAAAAATAAGTTACCCCTAAAACAAATCTGTAATTTCTGAATCAGGAACCTTGAGGAAATCTGAATACAGAGACGTGTAGCTGTACTTCACAGCTAATAGGCCAGCAGCCTGTCCCGAAATAGTCACCCCATTTTACATATGATATTTGACCCCTTAAAGTTACTTAGACCATCCATGTCATTCACAAAAAGCTTGTCAGCTCGAACGAAGCCGCCGGGTTTGGCCCCGCCCCCAGAGCCCCCCAAAGGGCCCAAAAGGATCTTAAAGTCGGGTCCATTTTAATCTATCTATCATATGCGCCAAACTTTGTCGGATGGAATTATATACATTACTAAAACACAAAAACTTACAAAAATTTCTGTCGGGATGGGTCGTCAGACCGCCCCTAAAGATTGGGGGAAATTTTTCCCCTTAAGGTATTCGTGTAATCAACACATGAATGGTAAATTTCAGCATGGCAGCCACATAGCCCAGATACTTACCAAGCCCCTCTATTATGTCTTGTCATACAGGTGCAGATGGACAATGGGTGTGTTTACATAATCCTGACAACATCATTTGACTGCTTTTGAGAAAGCAATACAATTTTCACAATTTAATAACTTATTATTGAAATGATCATTTGACACCAAATTGCACCCCAAGAAAGTTACAATACTAAAAATTGTACTGTGTAAATTTGATCTGAACTGAATTACACATATTAGAGTTATTAAGGTTATAATGCAAAAAAAGGGGGTTTTCTCTACATCCAGAGCATTTTGGGCAACAAAACTTGGTTTAGGGGCACTTTGGTGTTTTTTCAGGGGCGTGTTACACCCCCTCCGCGATTGATTTTTTTTGTCAGAGTTTACAGTAATGTACATCCATACCTCTTCCTTGTGACAAAATTTTCCCCAATTTTTAGGGGCGTTCTGACAACCCATCCCGAAGGATAATTTTGTCAGTTTTTGTATTTTGATAATGTATAGTCATACACCTTCCTTTAGAAAAAGTTTGGCGCATATGTTATATGGGTTGAAATCGGCCGGACTTTTGGGCCCCTTTTTTTCGGGGGGGGGGGGGGGGGGGGGGCTCTGGGGGCCAAACCCGGCGGCTTAGTTTGAGTTGACAAGCTTTTTGTGAATGAAATGGATGGTCTAAGTAATTTTAAGGGGTAAATTTTCATATGTAAAATGGGGTGACTATTTCGGTACAGGCTCCCAGAATATACCTTTCATGTAAAATTCAGGGGAAATCATTTGGTCACGCTTCGGTGAGCATGCCCTAAAGTTCCCAAGCCCAAATGTCATAACTTTGATCAGTGTTGTAATCGAGTCGAGTTGAGTCAAGGGGGGGGGGGGGGTCGACTCCGAGTCGATTAGAGGTCGAGTCACGAGTCTAGTCGAGTCATGAGTGGCTCGAGTCTCGAGTCGAGTCGAGTCATTTTCTATCACGTTCGAGCCGAGTCGAGTCGACGCAAAGTGGCGAGTCGAGTCGAGTCGAGTCAACATGGATTTTTGTAGTCAAGTCTACAGTTTTAATACTTGTACATGTTCGAGTATTTCATGTCTGATATGGTAGCCTATTTTTACTTCCTGTACCCACGACAGACCCACTAAACATACAAAGATATTGTGGTTAAACAAATTTGCAGTACCAATCCTACGTTTCATATGCACATTTAATCAGGCAAACCTACATCATTTATATATATATATATATATTTTATATGTATGCATGGTGACACCTACACATCTTAAAATTAACAAAAAGAGGTGAAAGTTAATTTAGTTTAAGGAGTATTGATGGTCGATGTCTGGGTTATGATTATGAACACTCTGCAAGAAAAAACATATATTTTAAGAGAAGAAAATATTTTTAATGTACCATGTGTCCTGTACATAGATTTATCACAATACATTCACTGATGGATGTACATGTAGCTATCATATTGATCATGAACATGTACATGTGGCTGCCTCTCACTTTATCCACAGAAACTTCAGACCTCTTAGAAATACAGTGTTGTACTGTAGATACTAGTATGCCCATGCTGCTGATAGTCTGGGACCTCAGACTCATCATGTATATAGAACCAAATTTCATTTGTATGATTACCTAGCTCGCATTACTGGCCTCCCCCACACACACAACATACAAAACTGCAAGTAGGTACTACCTAGTATAAACAGTTCTTCAAATTGGCAACAGTAATATTTCTATAGTGCTACATGATTTTATTAAGGTGTAATGTTTTTGAGCAACATTGTTAGGAATTTTGTAGAAAAGTTGAAAAAAATGCCAATTTTGATAAAAATCAATGATTTTGAACCTCTCAATGTGTTGCCAATTTAAGGATTTTATAGCTTATATGCGTTTTCGAAATTCCTGGCATCAAATACAATGTGGTCATGCAACATAAAATGGACATAGTGTGTGCATAAATTTTTGCCCTTTCTACTCATGCAGCTGCTGGTTTATCTTTTAGAGCTCTGAATCAAAAGTTATTGAGCGAAACCACAAAACGTGGTCAATTGTCTTGAATGGGCATAGGTACCTATATGTAGCTCCATGTATGTAGGAAGATGTATCTTGATGGTTAAAAAAACGCACAAAGAGATGGTGCTCAGTGGGTGAGGATGATGGGGACAGGGAGGGGGGTTGAGGTCATGTGAGACCTGCTATCCTGTACTGTAGTACTGTAGTACACTACACAAGAGCTATAATTATATTCTTATTATATACTAGGCTATCTATGGGGTACAGTATGGGGATTTTGGGTGTACTTAAGTAATCGAGTCATGTCGAGTCGAGTCGAGTCGAGTCGAGTCAAGTTGAGTCGAGTCGAGTCAAGTTGAGACAAGTCGAGTCAACAAGCATGTCGAGTCCGAGTCATGGTCGAGTCTAGTCGGTAGTCGAGTCACAAGTTGGAGTCGAGTCAAGAAGGGGTCAAGTCTCGAGTCGAGTATTGTCGAGTCATAGAAGGGGCTCAAGTCGAGTCGAGTCGAGTCGAGTCGAGTCATTACAACACTGACTTTGATTCAATGATATCGGAACAAATTTCAAATTTTGAGCATCAGAAGGCATGCAAAATACGTTTGATGTGCTTCCTAGCATACCAAATGACTTGTGCGCAAAATTTCACGGTTGAGTGAACACGGGTTGAAAATGGGCAAAACTGCAGTTTAGACTTCTTCTCCGTGGTAAATTTTATCTTATGCAATTGAATTCATGTTTGGAAAGGTGTTTTCGACTTTTGCAAACGATATCCATTAATTCATGGTTGAATGAGCACATAATAAAAACAAAAAATTACCAAATTAGAATTATTCAGTAAGTATTGCTTTGACTTAGTGCATCATGTGAATATATATTTTTTTCATTATGTCTATGACCGGTGTACATGTATCAATAATCCTATGACATTTCAATCAAAATTTCACACATCAATAAGCACGTGGGGCTGGAAAAGCCCCATTTAAGCTGAAGGACTAAAATTCAATTGCTTACTTTGGTTAACTATCAGAAGTCTCCTTGGGAAGTTCTTAGATAGTTGCCTGTTACCATGGTTATGGACATAATTATTTCACGAGGGCTCCTCGGCGGCCAAAATCATTTCATATACTCTAAAGAAGCTTCACACCAAACATGGTGGTTTTGTCCTCCGTGTCACGATAATCGAAAATTTTGACCCTAATCCACCCAGCTGTTAGGAGAAATTTCGTTACAAAAGCAGGGCACGTTGTAAAGCTCAACATTGCTCTTGTTGAGAGATCTTCTCTCAATATGATGCGCATTGCGGAATATTACTTTATTCAGCACGTAGCTTTGTGTTTTGTCCCGGGAAATAGCCGTGTTTAGCCCTTTATTGATTTTTTTTCGTTATATATTCTCCACAATTTAGTTGAAAATTAATATTTCATATCTCCCTCTAGCGTTTTGGCCTATACGCAAATCAAAACTAGACGAATTATACAATATTATCATTTTTTGTTTGTTTTTTGCACATTATCGCATGATATGTCTCTGAATAAGCTGTGTAAAATCGCTAGCCAGTGCACTTTGCTGTATAACATTGTAGGCGTACTGTATAGATCGTAATGAACAAACTCTAGGTTTCTCTCTGTCTGCTGGGAGGCGTGCACATTGTGTTAAGGGTTTCTACCGAACCAACATGATATAGTGCTCTTCCAAGTGAATTGTTTCCATTCCCGTGCGTGAACATTGCCGAGACTGAATTGTGGCACCATTTTCCAAGTTTGGACTTCGACATACCTGAAATGATTACCTTGTATTATTGTGAGTTCTGTCTTTGTGATTCTTTCTTTTTTCGATGTAAAGATCCGATCAAGATGGGAAACCATTTTGCATCATATTTTGTTTGACAGAGGTCAGCTAGCTGATGGTTGTATCATGAACCATTTGGAACTTAAATTAAATTGATACTGAAGATACATGTAATTCTCGTAAACTTGATTAGATGGTTTTTCTTGGATTATGGTTAGGAATAAGTGCATTCGCTATTCAATTATTCCTCATGAAAACAGTCAGTAACTACACCGGTTGAACTTTGGTCTTTAATTCAAATTTCCCTTTTCTTCATCTATCTTTTTCGTTTTCTCGAAACTCTTGATCTCCTCTTTCTTTTCCTCCAATCGCTATCTTACTTATTGAAAGTCACTCACCCCCCCCCCCCTCTCTCTTTCTCTTCCTCTCTCTTCAATCCCCATCTCACTCTAATCTAACGCTCTCCGTCGTCCATTTGCTCCATATTATTTATTATCACCTCTTCAGATCAAATAACCCTTATTCTATAATTATTCTAACCATTTCAAATATATTATATTATTTGTCTTATACATGTATAATGATATCAGTACAACTGTATGTTTACCTGTTAGGCCCTGTTTGAGTCCATTAATTGTCCTTGGCTAAACTTGTTTCGTTAATTTGAATGTCATTTGTCACTAATGTGTTATATCTTTCTTTGTAACTCGATTTAATTGTATTACTGTCCTTTATTTCATGTTATAAAATGAAATAAAAAAGTATCCTCATATTCAAAAGGAATATTTCCTCAGTTTAACATGAAAAAATAGTAAACGAATGAGAAACAGAATGTATATACCGGACATTTATCCTAAATTACCAAGTCCCTTGGATAGGATTTAAAACCTTACGCCTACTGATTGCTTTATGTACAAGCGTTCAATTGCTTACTTAGAATTCAGAATCTTTCCTCTGACCTTTGTGGATCAGAACAGGTCCTCGTCCATTTTAAACAAAATTAAACACACATCTAAACTTGCATAATTTTTCAATGTTGTAGGTAAAGATTTATTTTCAACTAATTCAAAATAATTGGTCTCGTGTAAATTTCTTGAATTATGATAGTGTTTTCAATGATATTGTTTTTAATGTTACAAATCTTGTGGGGTATGCAGTTAAAAACATATTTGAAGAGGAAAAAGGTCAGTACAATTAAGGGCAATGAAATTTGCAAATGTCCATTTTTTTAGTATAAACTATCTGACAATCTCCTTATCTAATTACGGTTATCTTAGTCAAAATCTTAGTGAAATGGTGTAAATGAAAATTATTCGTCGATGAATATATGGGTTTTTTTTTATTTCCTCGAGTATGTGCATACCACAAAATACATTTGTTCAATTATACGTGGTGGAATATTTGTCAGTTAAGTTTTTGTAGTTTTGCTTTTGGAATATCATATTTCAGATTCATCAGTAATGCAATTATAACAGTATTTCCAACTTTATTTCTTCGAGTGTTTCCTTCTTGCGAATCAAGGGCATGATCTTTCGAAAGTGATGAGCTGATTTATTCCGTAATTCAGTTTAATTCAATTCAGTTTTATTTCCACAGATGCCAAACGTAATTGTACATACGTTATAAAGAAAATACAAACATTCAATAAACAGTAAAGATGACTCTATAAAAATGAATCAATATGTATAAATGTATGTTTTAAAAGGAGAACAGCAAATGCAGAAAGGATAGTCAAAAATCTGTCGATGACTACCCCTAGTAACAAACAAACAAAATTATACAATTCAGAAATAAAAAAAACAAACGATGAGGTGGTACAAATAATAAGAAAGAAGGGGAGGGAAAACATCAAATACATCAATCTATACATAAGTGATAGATTGTTTATCTGGAATAATCTGAACTTAGCTTGAAATGAATACAATAAAGAACATTTTTGATATCAGGTGGAAGATGACTCCATAATAATGGGCCCACTGAAGGGGTTTTTTTTTCTAGGAAAGAAGTCTCTCCCTTGCCCCTACTTTTTGGGGCACTGCTGAATGAGAAATATGCTTGCAATGTCATGTTTTTAAGTTTTGCAGAAGTACCTTGCCAAGAGTATGAAAACGTCTCCGGTGTATTAAAACTATAAAGTTTATTTAGTTACGTCCATCATGTGTCATAAATGTACCATAAATTGCTTCAATGAAATGTAACTGCCCTTTAAAAACTTTTGGTCACTTGCAACCAGTTCATATAAAGGCAGCTTTTAAAGATTTACGATGGCTTTGCGCTTGTCTGTTGCAAAGCAAGTATTTCCTAGCATTCAAATGATATGTGAGAGGGGGATTGCATAAAAATCGATCATCTCTTAAGGAGACTTATTCCTGTAATCTCAAAAATATATTTGTTCTCGGCTACCTTTATGCAGTACATCTACTTTATACATTGATACATTTTTGAAACTTAGTATTAGATCCATCACACAAAATAAGGACTCTGTACACGATCAGTATTGTACGGCAAGATGCATTGACATAGTGGTTTGACGATATTGAAAACATTACAAAACAGTGGCACACACACACACACACACACAAACATGTATATATATATATATATATATATATATATATAAGCGTGGCTCCATATTTTTCCCCATTCTTTTTCCTTTTTTTTCCATTTTCCTTTTTTTTTCTCTCCTTTTTTTTTGTTGACGTTGTCTCTTATTTTTTTTCGGAGGGGGGGGGGGGGACTGCCCCCAAACAAAGTATCAATTTGGAAACGGTATTAACGATTCAAAATAGTATTACTATAGTAATATGAAACTACTAGTACAATATTAGTATGTAACTCGTAGTACAATAGTAATATGTAATTAGTGGTACAATAGTGTAACTACATGTAGTAGTAGAATTAAAAGTGAAACTACAGAGTGAGTCAGACAAAAAAATTACACATTTATGATTGCCTTTTTTTTATTGTGTTGTAAATATGGACGTATGTGATATGCACTTGAAAAGTATTTACCGAAGCTTCTTTTAGTACCACATTCATGGGATGATACTACGTAGTTGGTTGCACAGAGGCCAATTTAGGTAACTAGGTCAAAACTGACGAAGAAGGTGTGTGGGGGATGGAACAACAAGCAGGAAAACAACTGGTTTAGGGTTGGCGCTAGTGGGTTTGACCAAATTACCTAAATCGACCCCTGTGCAGCCAACCGTGACATATCATCCCATTAAAATGGTTCCACAAGAAACGAGGGCCAATACTCTACAAGTACATATCAAATACGTCTATATTTAGTTATTTTCAACTCACTCTCAAAACAATAGGCAATTATGAAAAGTCGAAAGTTTTTTGTAACTCACTCAGTGATAGTACAATAATAAAAATGCATGTGTGGGTGAACGAGTGTGGGTATATGTATTTGTATGGTATTTTTTGGTATTTGGTATTTTATTGAGGAACTTTATTGACAGTGACATCAATATTTCGTTTTAGTATAAAGTATGATATGTGTGCATATTTTTCCATACATCTCTCTTTATCATGAAAAGCAATGGTTCGAGATCAAGCGATCCAAAGGAAACAAATATTTCCTAACGAATCAATATATTTTGTGTCAATTAGATTTCTATTTAGAGCGTTCCTTTCATCCAGTTTATTTAGCCACATTTTGCAAAATTACGGGGTTTTACCTTTTCACAGATAACAATTGAAGTGGGATCATGAATTTTCAGTATAACTGATTTCAAAGAGTTGTTATGAACTGTCAGTGATTTCTTTCTCGTAGACTGATGGGTCGATTTCAGATCCTGTATGATTTTGATGATGTACATTAACCTTGGGGGTTTGGGCCTTTATAATGTGAGGCTACTACAACAAATAAATGTCAGAGAAGAAGTCCAAACGCATGAGAACGAATGTCGATTTTGGCATCCGTTGATATCCGTTAAAATGCGTTTCACGTCGTTTTTATCCTTTTGATGGACGTTCATCGTCAGGTGATTTCCGTCAAAGCGGCCAGAAAACTTTGTGCATGCATAAAGTTTTTTTCTCGCCAGAAACGGATAGCGAGATCCGGCCCTTGTCCGATGGTTGTGCGTTTTCTCCTGTTGGTCGTTTTCCACACGTTTCCATCCGCTAGGCGTCCTGCAAGAGATGGGACGGATGGAACGGACGTGTACAGCACATCAAACGCATACACACCGCATAGCCACAGGACGCCTGCAGAATGCCTGCAGGACGACTATACCGGTAAAAATGCATGTAGTTACGGATGACAAACGGACAGGACGGCCATAAGTGATGATTACAGCCAGTGCTGTAGTCGAGTCCATCCCATCCGAGTCCGAGTCCGAGTCTGAGTCCCTGGAGTCCGAGTCCGAGTCCGAGTCCGAGTCCAAGTCCGAGTCCTGGCATCCGAGTCCCGAGTCCCGAGTCCTGGACATCCGAGTCAGAGTCCGAGTCCGAGTCCCGATGGGAACATCCTTAATTGCAATTTTTTACGTCACATTATTTTCATTATGATAAATGCCTTACTACGAACTCTCAATAACATAAATAGTTTCTGGTTCATTGAAAACTTCCATTTGTCAGAGAATTTAATTTATTGTAACTTTTCTTAGTAAGAATGCGGACAACTATTATAGTTGTAATAAAGGCTTGCTCACAAAGAGTGATTTGTCGCCGAGACATATCGCTTGGTGCTTAAGAAGTTCAGTAAGATTTCCAGCTATTAACACTAAAAATTCTGACAGAAAGTAAGAAAATTGAATTGGAAATGTTGAGATAAATGTCTAGTATTAGATTTTCAGTGATGGTTTGGTGTACTGGTGGAATTTCAGAAGTTTTATTGAACAAAATACTAAAAAAGTGTGAACATGCACTCCTTTTGTGCCAAGGTACATGTCTCGTTGACAAATGGCTCTTATGTGAACAAGCCTTATCAGGCCAAGTATTTTGCTTGTATCCACAGTAATTATAGAGTTGGCTCTATTGTTTCTGTGATACCTCAATGAAGAAAAGATACAGAAATTAATATTTGTTCATTTCAAAGGCCTATAATTTTATCCAGAACAAAAAGATAACAGGCTGAATGCCATTAAAGCCAGATTATAGAAAAGAAAGTTTCCAACTGAAATGGAAAAAGAGGGGGAAATAATATTTCACCAAGAACACCAATAGTTCAATCTTATCAAATAGCTGATTAGCGTAATAAAAAAAAAACCCTAATTAAACCCTTGTACATGTATCAGCTAGTTCATTAAACTGGCTTAATGGCTTGTAATACAAGTGAAACATAAACATTAATTTTGAAAACTAACTACATGGCTAAGTTGACTCAAGTAAAACGTAAAAATTATAAATTGCTGATTTTGACTTTTTGCCACATTTGACTTTTTGCCACAGGAACAAAGGTTGCAAGTAAAAAGATAGAAGATAAAAACTGTAGTTTACTAGCTTGAAATACAAGTGGAATAGTAATCTGTTTGAGACTGCCCAAGATATCCCAGGCTGGGGTCTATGGAGAAAAGTATGTTTATAGATTAATCCATCCCCAAATGGTTAATATCAATTTCAATACTTGTCTGTGTCATAACTCCTTGGTATAACGAGTGTATACGAGCATAAAACGACTAATCTTAACGTCTATCATCCATTTGTGCACATTCTCGTACCGTTTCGGCGATCGATGTTTTAAAGTTCATGTTCAAAATACCGCTCAATGGAGCAAGGTGTGTGAAGATAGCGGGTTTTTTTTTTTGTACATGCCTTGGGGTAAATTTTAAAGTTAAAATTAAAAGTGGAAAACGGAAATATTACCTGTCTCGTTGCCGGTCTCGGCCCGATTTTCGCCCGAGTCACGAGTCACCATTGGTCGAGTCCGAGTCCGAGACCGAGTCCTTGTGGCTCGAGTCCAAGTCCGAGTCCGAGTCCCGAGAAATAGGGACTCGAGACCGGTCTCGAGTCCGAGTCCGGACTGGAGTCCTACAGCACTGATTACAGCATATCTACAGGATAACTAGAGCACATCCACAGTATATGAACAGGACATAGGACTGATGTTTAACGAATATGTACCGGCCTGTTCTTGGATGGGCAACATGTTGCGTCACGTGAATGGTTCTCTGACGTTCGATGTACGTTTCATGAATCACTCATTCGTTCCCAATGCGTTATTTGTGCGTTTTATTCTGCTCCTGGACCGTGCATGTACGCTCCTGCAAAATGGAAATTTACACTTTGTCCATCGGATTGACGATTTGAACAACGGATAAATAAAATACCATCCGTTTCTTGTACGTTGGGCCGATCCGGTGATGCGTGACAGGGACATAACCGAGTGAATGTCTATATATGATATTCGTATAATATATTTTAAAAATTTGACCAATAGAAGCGTAAGGGGTGTTGTGGTCTAGTGAATATGTCACTGTACTGGCGATAACAAGGTTTAAATTCTACCACACGACAAAAATTCTTTAGCAAGAATTGTAACTACATTTGCCAATTGCCACACTCGACCCACTAGAATAAAATAATAATAATAATAATAATAATATGGATATTTACATGTATATAGCGCCGGTATCCGTCAAGTAAGACGCTCATGGCGCTCTACAACAAAATGATTAAATTACACTAAAGAAGGAATGCAATATAGCATACATATCAAAATAATAATGTACAACACGAAGTAAGGAATTAATATCTTAAGCTAAAGTAGAAGAACACAGAGGCGTCCATTCGTTCGGTATAGACAAAGCATTTGAGGGGGAAGCATTGTTTGTGAACAATGCTCTGCCTCTCCAATGCTCCGTCCATGCAAACGAATCGACGCCTCTGCAAGAACAAAGTGAATGTTACATACATTCGGTCCAGTAAATTACATTATCATTTTTTTTAAAGGGAACTGTCTAGAAAAAAGGTGAGTTTTGAGAGTAGCTTTGAAATCGCTGAGGGCAGGTAGAGTACGGATGTGAAGTGGGAGCTTGTTCCAAAGAATTGGACCAGCACGAGAGAAGGCTCTATCCCCCCAGGAACTGCGTGTTTTAGGGACAACTAATAAAGAAGAATGAGGCGAACGTAGATGTCTTATAGGCTTATACTCAGAAATCAACTTCACGTTGTAAGAGGGAGCAGAGCCATGCAAGGAACGAAATACTAACAAATTTGGGCTAACAACCCCGGGTTATGTGCATCAAAACTCTTTTTCACGTAGTGCCATCATTTCTAAATTAAAAACGCTCATTAATCTGAGTTTGTGCATGGGGGGGGGGGGGGGGGGGGGGCGCAGATTTGATAGTTTGCCCCAGGCGCCAGAATACCTAGATACGCTACTGCAACAGGTATGGTAAAAAAAAATCACTGAATGCTTCACGCATTATAAGGGCAGCTGGTTAGAGCCAAGG
This sequence comes from Heliocidaris tuberculata, assembly GCA_025618425.1. Classification (NCBI taxonomy): domain Eukaryota; kingdom Metazoa; phylum Echinodermata; class Echinoidea; order Camarodonta; family Echinometridae; genus Heliocidaris; species Heliocidaris tuberculata. The sequence continues at coordinate 10,406,196 of CM046845.1, read as the reverse complement.
TAATAATCCAACGCCCTTTGGAAGCGTTATACAGGAACTGAATATTGTTATTAAATTAAAAAATCACCTTTCTAGAAAACAATCATTCACACTGTTAATCTCACAAGCGTTCGTTTCAAACCAGTTTTAATTTATAGTTTTCCAAGTCCCTAAATCATTAAGTGAAATAAGTATAACTGGTCGAAGTAATCGGTAGAATTTTTTGTGATTTTGATCGTTGAATTAAAGTCTATAAATAGATAATCATTGTTTGAATTATATTCTAAGATAATTATTTTGAACACTATAAAAACTATTTTCGAAAAATCAACTCAAGCCAATTTCAATAGCCCTGTCTATCACCTTTATAAATGTGCGAACATTACTATGGCATATTACGTAACCCGAACCTGATTTCTATGGGCAGTACAATAGGCCTTTGAAATTACCCTTGAGTTGATTTTTCGAAAGTACTTTTTATCGTGTTTTTGGCGAATATAATGTACTTACATACATTATCCTATTACCATTTACTTTAGAAAAAGATGGCTGCGCCACAAACAAACGCAATAACTGACAATGATCTGACTCTGCTGGCACAGCAGTTCAGCAAAGATGACCTCGGGAAGCTTGGCGAAAGTCTCGGATTGGCCAAAGCTTACTGCCGGCTTGTCGCTGAGGACTGTGATGGTACGATTCTCCGAATTTTAACAACATGGAGGAACTCTAATCACTCCGATGACATCGACATGCGTAGTTTATTGTCCGAAAAGCTGCGCGAGGAGTTTCCAGAGCAGGCGGCAACTTTCATGAAGGGTAAGATAACCAATTGAATGCAAGCATTCGCCAAGGAATCACCAAAGCTTATTGTCTCTACCACTTCATAATTGCCCTTACAAATCATTGGTATATAAAATTGTAATTATTGTCTACAATATTAATCGTTCTTCTGGTCACGATTATAGAATAATGGCAAACTTACCCAAGGATTGGTAATGGTTATTTGGCTAAGACAACAAAGTATCAGGGCTTTAGTCAATGATGGTAAAAACGGGAGATGGTATTGCCATGATGCACTATAAAAAAAAGTATAGTTGATAAGATTTTAGCACACTCTGCTGATTATATTATGTGTTGCACAAGCACAAGCGATATTTTTTCCTTCAAGTTTGACTAGGTTTGTACGAGACAACCCAACTATAAAAGTGGTGGCATTTGTAACGTCCCACTGTTCCGTCTCTGATATTCGCTCTTTCATCCTAGTGAAAGATGTTATATAGTGGAATAGGCAGGCTATCTTGCAGGCTGCTTGCTGCAAAGCTGTATACTCATTCCATGTGCATGTGGCGTCTTCGATCCAGAGTTTATTTCTCCCTCTCCCCCATTAGGTGTGGGTGTGGGTGGGCATGTGTGTATGTATCAATATTATGTACAATATAAGACTTTTTTTTAACCTTTGCAAAAAATTCAAAAAGGGAGGCCAGAAATGGGGAACTTTAACATTTCTTACAATGTACAAACAGTTCATATAACAGTTAAAAAACAACGATTTATTTAAAAAAAAAAAAAAAAACCCACCAAGATCCCTAAGATTTATAAGGAGGCATTTAGTTTTCACACATAAACGTCAGCAGGATTTCATATCAGATAACATGTTATCAAAAGTTTTCACTCCACTTCTTCAAGAATTCGCTGAACCTGTGGTAGCAGAGGCTGGAGTTAGCGAGGAATTCCTTGTCGAATTGGCTGACAACATTCGGACAGAGGAGCACGCGGAATCTTTGGCGCGACACCTCGGCTTTAAAGAACCGGCAATTGAAAAGTACATCGCGACAAATCGTATAGAGGGCAGGGTGACAAGCAAGGGAACTCGTGATATGCTTTACGATTGGAGGGACAAGACGATTTCAAGAGATCAACCAGCTATCCTCAAGAAATCTCTCATCAATTCCGGAATGGCCCGATTGGCAGAGGATCTTCCGGATATCACACCAGTGCCTGAAGGTAAGAATGTAAGGAAGGTTCAGGTAAGATGAACTCTAATTATTTGAAACAAAGTTGTAAACAGAAAGATACAACTTTACATGCTGTTATAATCTGACGAACGAATTTTTTGTTATAAGTCGAAACGGAGAAAGCATTCACTGGTCACCCGTATTATGTTTATTAACATCATTAACCAAGAACGATTTTTTTTTCAACATGTTGTGAGTGCTGAAAATATCAAGTTTATGTAGGATGTATATAACACATTTGAAACAATGAATGGTCCAACAGTTACTTACCTGAATTATTTCCTGTTAGCATTGTTGCAAATTCTAAACTAAAATTGATTTTCCACTTTCACCAAATGTATCCCTTTTTTGTTGCTACTGACGGCAGTGGCGTATTTAGGTATTCTGGCGCCCGAGGCAAACTATCAAATCTGCCCCCCCCCCCCATGCCCAAACTCAGATTAATGAGCGTTTTTAATTCAGAAATGATGGCACTACGTGAAAATGAGTTTTGATGCACGTCACCCGGGGTTGTTAGCCCAAATTTCTTGTATTTCCTTCCCTTTCCTTTCTCTATTTTTGCGTTTTTTGTACCCGCTTCAAGTGTAATTTACCAGAAAGATCTAGCTGTATTGCCTTGTGAAAATATATACTATATATAAGTGAAAACTTGAAAACTGTTGCGTTCTACCAAAAACCTGCACAGGCCGAGCACGCAGCTGAGAAGTATCTGGCAACTATACAAAAAGAGAAAAAGGCTAAACTTAAGTACCTCGCTTAAATCTTGTAAATTATAATTTCTTGGCAATGCTACATTCAATGTAGCATGCCAAGAATACATTGGTACTATGTTGGCATATCTCGCAGGATATGATGAGATGAGAATTCGTTAAAGGGCAATCCAACCTTTGTAAAAAAAGGTTGTTTGTGTGAAAGCAGAAAAATAAGAGAAACAGGACGGTGAATGTTTAAAACGAATCTGACAAAGAATAAGAAAGTTATGAATGTTTTATGAAAACTACATGATCACTACATCTATGCGAATCTTAAATTGGCAATTTGGTGAATCGATTGTGACGTATTCACGGTCAACTCTCCCATTTGTCGTACCCTAAAATATCATTAAATTCCGGTTTTCTCCTGAGCGCCTTTTCCCTCGGGGCAGTACTCAAAATGTATTGTAGATAGCACATTGTTAACTGGTTATAGGTCCTCCAAAAAGAAAAAGATCCTACAAAGTTATAAATTTTGAAAAATTGACATTTTAGTCTTTTTGTGTGTGTGTGTTGGGGCGAATGGGAAAATTGACCGCCCGATTCGGCCACTTTGAAACAAATCACAACTTTCTTATTGTTTGTCCGATTTTGTTCAAATTTTCACCAATCTGCTTCTCTGATTTTTCTGCTTTCGCACAAATCAAAGTACACTGTAAAAAAATAACTGTAAAACTACAGGTTTTCTGGCCTTTAAATTACAAGTTATTACAGTCCTTTTTCTGTAAAACAACAGCAAGTTTGTTGGTTTAGCGGAATTCAACATATATTTACAATCGCCCTACATAAAACACTGTTAAAAAACTATTTTCTCATATTTCAACAAGTTACCCTGTTAAATTACCAAATATTGGGGAAAACACTTATATGAATATTCATGAATTTTTAGTAGCGTATGGTTTGGGGTTGCCCGATTTACTAACTGTCACCAAAGGCATAACAAACTATAAGGGGTATATAAGAGATTGCACTAGTCAGATTGAACTAACTGGATAGGATAGGTCTAGGATAGGATAGATTAAGATAGAGAATAGGATTAGTTAAGGCAGGATAGGTTACACTGTAGAAAGTAACGGTGAAACTACAGACTTTCTGTACCTTGGGACTACAAGTTATTGCCGTTACTTCAATTTTACAGTCTTTTTCCTGTAAAACAACAGCAAGTTTTTTATATTTTAACAAGTTACCCTGTTAAATTACAAAAATCGTTTCCATGGTTCCCTTTTAATTTACATAGATTTTCTTGTTAGAAATTAAAATTTCTACTATTTGTCAAAAAATATTTTTATTTTACATGTACTGTGGAAAAACGGGTATTCCCGGCATCCTGACTGCCAGGAAATTTCCCGTGAAAAAACGGCAAAATATTTTACAGTTTATTTTACAGGTTGGATTGCCCCTTAAGAACTCGAGGGATGATCACGGCAAGACCTAGGACTTTTCTTTATCTTGAGCTTGCTATTAAAGCATCTTCTCGATTCCTGATGTTTTACGGATATCTGGCATGGCTTAGTATATGAGTTAGAGATAGTAATTTTGGACAGTCTGTTGGGACTGGTCTCTCTTGTAAACCCATTCGCGTTGACAAGATTTAATATTAGAAATTTTCTTCGAGCGGAATGTCCAGAAATTTTTTCTTAACATTTCATTTATGAATGGTAATTAACAAGATGCATTCTTCACATTCCAATGGCATCAATTTTAATTGCATGACCTCCCCCCCCCCCCTATTGAAAGTGTTTTTCGTTGGAAATCTTAATGTTGGTGAGAAGGATATCGAAGGAAATCTATGATGATGTATAAATGTTGTAATATTTTGATTACGTTTTGCTTCTTTTTTCCCCTTTAGATTTTTACTCTTTGTCCATTTCTAACAACTTGACTGTACATGGTTGCCGCAAAAAGCTCATCGATCGATACAAAAAATCAACATGCAAGATCCAATTGAGGCCCTGGGACAAGGAACACAATAAAGACATCCAGAGTATCTACACGATCGTTACAATGGTGAAAAGAGACAGAGAAGGCAACGAACTCAAACGGGTCGTTCTAAAAGGTTCAGTAGATGAAATCTTCTCAACTACGATTGATGACATGCAACCTGATCGAATCATCCTCCTGGCACCAGCTGGTAAGGGCAAAACAACTGCAGTGGCAAAGTTGGCATATGACTGGGTAATGAGCATGAAAGGATCACCTCTTCAAGATCTACCACTACTGTTTGTCATCAAGCTGCGAAATGTTGCGAAAATGATGTCTCTTGGAGAGGCGATCATATCGCAGCTTCTGGATGATGTTGACGGCCTTACCCCCGACTCACTTGAAGATTTCATCGAGAAGAACCAAGAGATATGCCACATCATCATGGATGGCGTAGATGAATACGCCGGAACAATCAAAGAAGAGAAAGGGAAGCCAAGTAATAGTCTCGTCAGAGCACTGCAATACAAGTCACTGAGAAACTGCAGAATATTAGTCACGGCTCGTCCACATCTTGAGGAGGACTTTAATCAAGGTGATCTCCCGTTGGTGTACGCAAAGATGGAGATTGAGGGTTTCACACCTGAAAATGTTTCAATGTACATCCACAAGTTCTTCTCCAACAACGAAGAAAATAGTAACAGCCTTAAATCGTACCTAGAGAGGAATGAGGTAATAAAGGAACTTACGTCGATTCCCTTCTTCACGATGATGGTGTGCCACCTATGGAGTGAGAATCTACTCGATGGAATCACAACCCAGACCGCCCTCTTCGACAACGTGAACACATTTTTCCGACATCATTTGCTGAAGAAAGGTAGGGAGCTAAGTGACGACGTGTTTCATAGGACAATCGTTGGACTTGGCAAAGTTGCCCTCTCTGGCCTGCTGACAGACAAGAATAAGCTCGTTTTTACTCCAGATGACTTCAGAGACGTTCCTGAATCTTATGAGGTTGGAATAGAGCTTGGAATCATTTCCAGTACAACGACTACTCTAAAACACGTGACAAAGGAAGGCCCAACAAAAATGACAACTGTGGAGTTCTACCACAAACTTGCACAGGAGCACGCGGCTGGGATGTATCTGGCGACTACATATAAAGAGAGATGGGCTAAACTTAAGTACCCCGCTTCAGGTAATCCGTTTAAGAAAATACAGAAGCGTCTTGCGGATTATGAAAATCTTCTTCGATTTGCCGCTGGAGCGAAGGACAGTGTATGTGTTAAGGTGTTGAAGACAATCTTAGGAGCATCGAGCGTGTCTGACAAAGAGAAGTACCGGATTCTTCTTGACTGTTCATCAGAGTCGACTGACCTCTCTGGTGCTTCCTTTGACCTAGTTCGGAGATGCATTGGCGACGGTGCTATGATTTTGCAGGCCCCTACAGTCCACACGGCAGTTGGTCTCAAGAAACTTCCAGTCGCATCAAAGCAGCAGGTTTGTTTCCCCTGTAATAAGCATTTTGTATGGTTTCCTTGTGATAATTAATTTAAAGGGTCACAAAAAAATATTTTGCTCTGTATGTTAGGAGTTCCATGTCGTCATATAAGATTATTCAAAGTATGAGCTTCAAATGTTAATTCTATAAAGAGATATTGCAAGTTTAAAGACTAATCAACGCATGTTTTCCTTTATTTTCTTCATACTCCTTAACCGTTAACCCATAGAAGGTCAGGTAAAGTGTTCTGAGGTTAATTATTTATCATGTTTATGATTAACCCGTACAATTTTTCAATTTCAGTTGGTTACATAAATTAGTTTTATAAAAGCAGATCGTTTTTCTGAAACAGCAATAAACATTCACTGTCTACAAGTTTCTCTAAATCACATACAGATTAATCGACTGCACATCTCAGCTTCAAAGCTGGAAAATAGTGTCGCATCCAAACTGGCTTTGAGCGTCGGAGATCTCCCCAATCTTAACGAACTTACTGTGGAGGACAATACCTCTTCCATGATCCTGAAGGATGGATTTTTGAGGATGAAGTCTGTGTCAAAGGAGGTCCTCTGTGTGTTTGCAGGTCTGCAAGCAGCCGCTTTCCAAAAGGTTGGCGATAATTTCTCAAGATAATTTCTCACTTGATAATGTTTGTAAGTGTAATGATTTTAGATCGAGATACTTTGTTGTAGAGAAAAGAAAAACAGCGGACTCTCTGCTGAAATAATTAAAAAGGTAACATTTCAGTATGAAATTCGTTTAACGAACGAAAAGCTGATTTAGCATTAAATGCGACGTCGCCCGACTTTCTTCTTCAAGCTATAGGGTAAATATAGGTGATAAATACAATCAAATCATTTTGATTCACTTTTAAATACACCCTCACTATCAATGGGCAGATCTGAAGACGTTACAACGGGGTAATTATTTAATACACATTTCATGGTGAAAATTTTACAATGATCCCCATAATCAATGTCAAGGGACAAAGGGACAATCGATAAAAACGTGTAAATAGTAAATGAATTAATACATAATTTACTATACAGATATGGCGTCTGGACATTTCTTGTATCAACTCCTGTTGGGAAGGAACTAACCTGTTATTACCGGTCACTACGCACTGCTCAAATGTCAATGAATTAAACATTAGTATTGACGAAGGGGATGATGTCCGCGCCTTAATGGAAGGACTGCATCCAGATCTCATGAAACAGGTATTAGACCAAATAAGAAAATATAAAACTGTCCTTATTAAATGGGAAGTGCTTTCTCCTCAATCAATATAATAACAGTGTAAGTTGGCTAGAGACAAGCCAAATCCATGGCGGGTTCATTGGTTACATGTCGTTTTTCTGAAGGTTCATGATTTCAAAGTTTCGTAATTTCGAAAATGAAATAGGGTTCATAATTCCGAAAATGAAAGAGGGCTCGTGGTTCCGAAAATGAAATGGGGTTTATAATTTCGGAAAAAATAAGTATTCCCGATTTATTAAGTATGAAGATGTTTACACTGGGCTGGCTGTCCTGAAATCCACGAAAAGCGAATACTGTAGGCTTTTGATAAAAGGTCGGGTAAGTCTGTCGGAGGTCATTTCGCTGATGATATCCGGTCTGTGATGATGGTAGTGGTGCTTGAATTTAAGACACCTTTCACCCTAGGCTGCCCTCTGAATAACTAACCCCTCTGACAACTTCACCTATGGAGTATCAATGAAAGAGGCATCTTTCCAGGAGTTAGGATTATATCCTAGCGCGTAGTTGTCCAGAGGTAGTTATTGGGGGAGCAGTGTGAGTAAACGAGCTGTTGGAAGTTGTAAATGGTAGTTTGGAAAGGAGAAAATCGGCCTTTCCTTTGAAACATCAATTAAATTAAACCCCAAAAATGTTATTAGCAGTTAAGCTTCCCCAGAACCGTAGATTCTCCCGACCGTGCAAGAATTTCGCCCTTACCCTTTTCTTACATTCCTGTGATCTGCCCCTAAGTGGTCTGTAGCCTTAAAAACGAGTCTCCATTTAATAAATAATGTTATCTTTACCATAATTTATTACCAATAAACCAATAAATATATGTGGTGCACATCAAATGATCTGACCAAGCTCCTGTTTTCCTTTCTTTCTTTCTTTTTTGAGGATAGTTTAAATATCGGTTTATGAAATAGGCTACTATTTAATGGCAAATCCCTATTCCAGTTGAGGACTCTGCGAACCTCAGTCCATAGGTTACCTGAAAACACTCAGAACAACTTGGCATCTGTGATAGGATCCTGCGAAAGTCTTGATGAGTTTGAGATTATCATCGCAGGCGGATCTGATCATGAAGCTAGTGCAAAAATGTATGGAGATGGTACCGGACAGTTTGTATTGATGGATCCGACATTCCAGCTTTTGGATGCGCTGAGTGAATTGCATGAGAACATGCGTGCAGTGGTATGTTTAAATGTAATTGCAGTAATATTCTATTTATCGTACTAAAATATACGTAATGTTTACGTTCAAACAGAAAGATAAAAATTCTACTTCAAATTCTAAGTCTGCTGAGACGTTTGCCACTCTCCCCCAGGTGTTAAATGGGTACCTGGCAGGATTTATTCCTTGAAATGCACTGTGCGCTGATTACGGCTGCCGGAGATAAAGGGTAATAATATCCAAACCCTTTGGAAGCGCATAGGGACGTTATATCATAATGTGATATGCGCTATACAAGAACGGTTTATTATTATTATTATCTCAGTACACAAAATGCAATTAACTTTAAAAATGACTATGTTACTATGCTCTTGTTACGTTGTATATCTTACATTTACTTTTTTCAGTATAAATTATCAAATCAGGGCTCTCACTTAAAATATTTTAGTGACAATTGATTGGGCTGCTCAATGGCAAATTCCACCTGTACTGTCCCGAAACCGACACTGTTGGCCTCGTGGGCTGTCGTTACGTGACGTGTAGCCCTTTGGAAAAGCTGATTTATACTATTCGGCATTTTCGTTAATTTTTGCATTTTCAACAATATTTACAAAATTTCATTGTGCTACTTTTTGGCTCAACCAGCTTATATTTGAAAAATAGATTAGATTTTCGAAGGTAGAGTATAATCTCTTAGCGAAAATGACAGAATTAGAATGAAAGAAAGCTCAATATGGTTTCCAAGGGTTTCCGCGTCCAAAAATTTCTTGAACTTTGGTGTAAAATATCTGAAAATAGACGGTGTCTTTCACCTTTGTCAGTTTGATTGCATTTATATCTCATAAACGTTCTTGTTCTCGTGCATAAAAGTCAATGCAGAAACTGGACTTTACATTTTATAGATTAATGATATACGGATACACATACTCACATTGCCGTTGGACCTCGCCAACAAGATCGCGTCGTTCATTAGGACGTGCTCTAACATGACAGATGTAGAAGTTCACATCGAGGAACTTGTTGAAGAGCCTAATAGTTCTACTCTACTGTCACTGCACAGTGGTATACTACATATGAATCCTATTGCATGCCTAGTGGAGACCTTCCAGTCTGTCGTGGCGGGATTTCACCAGAGGACAATGGACAGGGTATGGGATTGATGTTTTAAGATTGAAGTCTTTTATGTTTCTTATAAACTTATTAAGTAAGAAATCAATAACGAAATAAACGCCGTGATTGTGCTACATAATAGAGAGAGTGTTTTAAAAAATGTAACGCAACCATCCTTGTCGGAAAAACTAGCCCAGGAATACAGACTGATGTTAATCTCATGGGAAAAAATTTCAAATTTGTACCCCTTCCAATCAAGCAGAGCCTTTGAATCCAATAACTGGCGATTTGTTACTAGTTTGTGTTCATTTGTTTGCCATGTTTGTCATCTTTGTATCCGGAATGAGTACATTTCGTATTAATGTATGATTATATTAGGTCACCAGTCTACACATACGCATTCCTCGCATGACTGCCCCAGCCATAGAAAACCTGAAAAGCAGCATTGGCCGTTGCGTCAACATCACCAATCTATTTGTAGACGCTGATGGAGATGACGTGCATGCTATAATGAGGAGGCTACATCAGGACACACTGTCAAGAGTATTGTTAAATAAACAAACAATTGCAAAGACTTCCAATAAATCAACTCTGAGTGGGATAGTTTTTAAAAACTTATCAGTTTTGCCCTACAGTCTAGTACTACTCGTCCACCAACATGATATTACAGCACAATATATCCATGAAATTGTAATTTGAGTCTGGAATTGGTAAGTTAATCCCTGGATAGACGTATTAGCATCTACTCCACACCCAGTAAACCGCTGTTACATTGACAACAGGGATATCACTGCACTTGGGAGCAGGCAAGGTTTTTAGAGCTCGTGATATATCGTACTGTAGAAAGTAGACGAGCGTCAAAACACAGTTTCATATACAAAACAAAATGATGAACCGATACTTTAGACCTATATACCCTTCTTTTTTTTCTTTTTATAAGACATTGCAGGGTTCAGCTAACAGATTAGATTCTTCTGTTCTGACCAGACCACTCTGTTTGAAAGTAGATAAATAGATAAACAATAGAGTAATAAATTCCGTATTCCATATCACATCGAAATTACGTTGGGATTACGCAATACGTCATTGTAATATTCGCACATTTACAAAGGTGATGGACAAGGCTACAGAAATTGCCTTTTAGGTTGATTTTTTGAAAGTCTTTGTGATCCTATTCTAAGTTGATGAGTATAATAAACTAAGATGTCGTTATTTCTATCCTGGCAAGTTTCCCTTGCGTTATGATTTCCTGTTGAAAATGTTGACCTTTGGACCCTCACCCTGATTTTTTTCCTCGTATCCTTGAAAATGATGTAAAATACATATATGATATTGAATCCTAGATAAGACAACTAAAGATTAACCTTGAACAACGATCGGCTGCTGGAATCGGAAGTTTGGCGTCCATCATAGGGAGGTTCCGTTGCATCCAAGAGCTGGACATATCTTCCTCAACGTACAGGGGTGAAGAGAAACTCTTGACTCTGAATCGTGGAGCACTCACGGTCCAATCTCCAACCATGCATCCAATCCTCTCGAATCTTCATCCCGATGTCTTGAAAATGGTAAGATGCCATCCCGTTATCAGAGCTCCTTAAAAATTTTATTTTGTTCCTTTTGTGACCGTCGCACCCGAGGCGAGCTTCGATGTCTGCACCGAACGACTTTTACAACGAGTCACAAGAGCGTGGACACGTCGCACAGGCCAAGTCCGTTCTCTTCGCGTAAGCGCTTTGGATCTCTCTCGACGTTGAGGATCGCAGTTTCATCCATTTTCCGAGCTTGTATGACGTCATATATGTGAACGGAGTGCGGAATCGAGGACGACGGAAAACCAGGGTTCACGCGTCCTCGATTCGGCTAGTGGACGAGGGAGACGACGTGACGCATGCGCAGAGCTTCAAAATCTCGAACCAGTCGACTATGTCGTTTTTTTTTCGTTTTACGCTGATGAGTGCAAGTCAAGTGGCAGATAGTTTCTACGTGTTTACAGGAACATTCATTCTCATTTTATTATCCTCATGGTCCGTAGTTTCAAATGAATCCTGACATTGTTTTTAAACTTATTTCATTTCTCTTAATTACTTATCAAATATTGCAAGTGAAACATTTCATATTTTTTCACACTTCTTCTAACTACCTTTCAAAAATTGCTGACATTTTAAAAAATAGTAAAGAAGTCGGAAATAATATTTTGGAAATACTTACATTAACTAAGATAATGTTAATTTCAGTTGCATATCTAAAGGGGGGGGGCAGAGGGGACACGTGGGGGCGCAAAATACTCAAAAGAGAGAAAGAAAAGGGGAGAAATACAAGAAGTTTTATGGTTTTTGGAGGTTATTTGCGCCCCAGTCAAGGACAAAATGCATAAGAAATTGAGTTTTATAGGGTTTGAAATGCGAAAATTTTCTAAAGCTCGGTCGCTTTGCTCCTTCGCATGTTATGTTCAAGATCTAGCTATTTTGCGCTCTAAATGGTGTTTTTAAAGTGTTAGCCATTAATTGACTCTAGTTGCTTTGCCCCCCCCCCCCCACCCCGCATAAGGCAGGAGCTTGTTAAGTTCTGCGCCCCCAGATGGGATATAAGTGCATGAAAAGCACTTTTAAAGTATAGAACATTCGAAAGAAATCACAAATTTGCCTTGCACTTGCCTTACTAAATTCCTCAAATATATTTCTTCGGGGTTTTCGTTTGTTTTGCGCCCCCAAAATAGGAATGTTCAAAATTTCAAAGAAATCTATTGCTAGTTCGTTGTATTCCCTTGGATTCTTTTTTTTTTTTTGGTTTTTTGTAAAGGTAAAATACATCAGAAATTTCAATTTGAGGGGTGAAAAGGAAATATATATATATATATATATATATATATATGCCGCTCGGTCGCGTTGCTCCCTCACTTATACAACAACTCATCAAATTTGGGCCAACAACTCCAGGTTATGCGCATCAAAACTCATTTTCACCATCATTTCTAAATTTAAAACGCTCATTAATCTGAGTTTGGGCATGGTGGGGGGGGGGGCGTAGATTTCATAGTTTGCCTCGGGCGCCAGAATACCTAGATACGCCTAGATGTTATTCTTCATTGTTGCTGTATACATTTTTGAAAATCTTATGTCATCATTTATTTCAAATCACAGTCTGCTACATTATATCTAGATACTCGCGATTTCGTTGAATTACAATAGCAATGTGATATCTGGGGCCTGTAACATAAAGAGATAATTCAATCGTAAGTCTATGGCAAACCATGTACTGAAGAGTTACAGTTGATCGTAAGATTGATTGTATCTCTTTATGTTACAGGCCCCAGGTCATTCTCAAATTGTTTTAATTATACTCAGCTGCACGGTGCCCTCTTCGTGTATGATGTCGGGTTTGAATACATGTATTCACCTACTTTTTGCTGGTGATATATACATGTACGCAAAGCGACATTATTTTTCTTCTTCTTTCCTTTTTTTTTTTTTTTGTGGTGCTTTTAAAAAAAGTCTTAAGTCAATAGTCATTGTTTCTAAAGCTTCTAAATCTCTTAATTAAAACTGTATTATTTGTAGTAATTCACCATTTTATCCTATTTCATTTATGTAAATTCACATGAACTAGAAAAGAAGATCTTCTGGGGAGCGTTTCATCAAGTGTTTTGTCAGTGATTTTTACCGACAACTGTTATAAGCTACTAAAATCCTTGCATCTGATTGGCTGAGAGCAAATTTGTCGGTAAAAATCACTGACAAAACGCTTGATGAAACGCTCCCCGGGTTATAGTTATTTTGTTAATATTTTTCTTTTTCCCGGTATCCCTGTGACTCTCTTTCAACTCTACTGTCTTGTATTCACTGATTTCTTGATTTTTTTTCTATGGCGAATAAAATGTTAACAAATGATAATAATAAAAATAATCTGTTTGAATTTTTTTTTAGCATGTCGGTTCAATATTTGAGTACATAACGTTTATAAATAAATAAATATATATTTCCCCATCTTTTTTTACATTTTACATACTCTCCAGGTATATGAGATGCTAATATTAGCTGGAGAACCGTCTCCTTTATTCATCAGCAAACTTTCTGCCACTGTCTGCCAGTGTTCTAGCCTTATCAACTTGATAGTCTATGGTGTTGATGAGTGGCCTGTACTGCATGTATGTCACGATTTGATGTGGTTGAATCTTGTTTCGAAAGCTATGCTGCCAATCATGACCGGACTACCTCTCAACCTAGTTGAAAAGGTACTGGCTTTTCTTTTCCTGCCTGTGTACAAAGTCTTCGATACCATTCGGTTGTGTCTGTATATGTCTGTAAGTTAAGAGAGAACAATCAGTACAATCTTTGTTTGTTTATTCGTTTATTCGTTTTTTTTTTTAATCAAATGTGTCTTGACTTTGTCTTTAAACCATGTGTAGGTTCTGCACATAGAGGTGACGGCTTCCGACATGTCCCCCGATGTAGCGACCGAGCTGACCAGATTTATCCGAATGTTCCACAATGTCACCTATCTTTCAGTGGCGGTTGCAAAGGACACAGGGGATACAGAAATGTTGACAATGATCGACAACAGAATCAAGCTCACATGTCCATTGGGCCAGTTACTCTCTGTTTGGGCTGAACTAACTCATGGCAATATAACAGCGGTAAGATGCAACATGATGAGTACTTCCATTGTATAAATCATAAGCTACTAACAACCGAATCGTACTGATTATAGTTGATACCCTGACCTAAAAGCGATACAAACGCATAATAAAGTGGAATCGCATATTACACTAGAGTACAATCATACCTGAGTGAATTTACATACCCAGTGTCATATGGATATCGGTTTGTTTTTTCACAGAGTAGGCTCTCTGTTTCGTCTTTTATGCAGGAAGGGGATATTCTCTTGTCTGTGCCCCAGCTGACAGACACCATTGCAGATCACGTCGCGTCGGCTCTCGGGGTACTTTCAACCGCCCCAACAGTGTCCATCGTTGTTGGAGAGGGCACAGTTAATGAAGTCTTTCTCTCTTTGAGAAGTGGAGAATTAACTATGGCTCCTCTCGCACCGACGCTACTGCCATTGCTAGAACGAATGGATGAAAGAATATTTAAGGAGGTATGGTGGTGGATCCAGTGTCCGAACACTTTTCAGAAAATCAACGATAGCAAATAAAATATCAAACGAATATCTGTCAAACTTACATATTGAATGCTCAAAGTCCTACAGAAAAGGAAGTTGATGGAATTTTAAAAAGACAACGTAGATTTAATACGATATTCCCTTCCAAGTGAACCCCTTCCCAACGACGCGGCGTTTTGGTCCCTTGAAAAAGGTACTGTATTTCCGAACGTGTGAAACCTATGGGAAAAAGACACAACCTTTGTTGGTTTCAATAGTGTGGTTTTCATACGCGTAATCCCACGCGTATGAAAACCCATTTTAAGCGCTTAACACTGTACACGTTCGGTAATACAATCTGTTCGGAATTACAATCCTTGACTATATAATGTGCAATATGATTAACTATTATTTTATGTTCTCGACTTGATGATCAATCAAAGGACTCATGATAGCTTTTGTAAAATGCATTAACAATAGTGTATCGTTAAGTATATTTTATTACCAACCCCAACATCATATTCTTCTTTGTAGTCAGATTAGATTGATGCTGTGAAGAATTGATTCCTTCTATCCATTATACACCTATCTACTTTCTCTTAAAGTAGAGCAGCATAGTGACAGAAAATTGTGCATTTTATGATAAAATGCAAGAATTTTTATATGGTAGATATGTTGTATTACAAACATATTTTAATATTCTGCCCCTGAAGGCGATGATAGCCATCTTTCAAAAAGGCCTCCAGATGGGAACTTTTTTATACAAACACAGTCCAAAATTATTAAGGCCTATTCACATAAACCAACGAAAATGGAACAGCAAAAAAAAAAAAAAAAAAAAAAAAAAAAAAAGAAATGCTCCAGCAAACTGGAAATAGTTCAGTGTGTCTTATGGCAACCTTGTAAGCTCTTGCTCAGAGCCATCAGAGTTCTGACCAAGTCGGTTTAATTTGGACACAATGTGGCGCATCCTGCTTTGTTGGGTAAGTATTCCACAGGAATTTAGTTTAGTTTAGTTTATTTTCCTCACAAATCAAATACAAATTATACATTTTGAAATACATTCTGGAATAATAAAAATAGATTACATAATTCAAGAACAGATATGTCACAAAAATGAAAGAATTTGAAAATATGGAGAGTACATGCAATTCAAAGATGACTGAAACCGAGTTAGCCAAACTCTGTATTAAAATAGCTTTGCTCTTGCTTACGACGTCATGACATGGGAATGAAAAAAGTAAAACATCTGCATTATAATTATGTCCATTACCGATTTAGTCATTTTTAAGTTTAATCCACCACTTTGATTTATGTAGGCACTTTTCAAATGTAATATGTGCATATTCATGAGACTAAAAACGTTAATTTTTTTTCTTCAATTAGTGTGATGCCGATTTCGCACTTTTCTCTGGTTTATTTTATTCTTTACGCGTTAAAGAGATCAAAGTTCAAATTTGAAAGGTCAATATTTCCCCCTTTCAATTGTCAGGTTAACGCGTTCGATATTTGGGCTCCTGAGATGACAGAAGGGCTTGCAAGCAGGTTAACAAGCCTAAGCGAGATGTCTCCAAACCTCCAAGCTGTAGCTTTGCATCAGTGTACAACGTCTGATGTAGAAATGATCTTGAGTGCACTCCATGGAGATATAATTTCCAAGGTATTTTTTGTTTAATAAGGCTGTGGTGTAAGCTTTTACACTGCTTATGAAAGACGTGCACCATCAATAGATTTTGATCATTTGCCAGAATTATAGTAGGCTAGGTCTAAGAGAGAGAAAATATGATTTTGAATAGGGACTCACATGTGCACTGGCGAAGCCAGTTGGCACAAGGGGGCCACGGCCCCCTGTTCATCCGATAAGAAAAAAGGTCATCCACTAAACTTAGAGGTCAACGCATGTTTATGGGCGTGTGTAACTATGAGACTCTGTTATTTTATACGTCTGTACCCCACCCCTTTGTTCAACCAGTCTGGCTGCGCCGTGTGTGTGTGTGTGTGTGTGTGTGTATGGGGGGGGGGGGGTATGTTTTACCAGGGAGGTTTTACTGTAAGTGGATAAAGTTCTAGGGAGCGGACAAACTTAGGGTGTGGGAGGAAATAATTTCATCCTTGTTCTTTCTCCTTTGTCTTTCTCTTCTTCTTTTTTTTTTCTCTCTCTCCCTTTCTCTCTTATCTCATTACCTTTGAAAATTGTATTTTTGCACTTGTTTTAGGAGCCACGTCCCCTCCCCCGTACCTCCGTACGTCAAATTGATTAGGGTATATACCTCAAGAGAAATGCATACACGGAAGAGTCTATGAAAATATTGATCTTAATCTGATTATGGTATCGTGCCATCTGCAAATAGGAACACGTACAGCGGAACAGCCTTCATCATCCATTTTTTCTTCACCTTCATAAGGCCTTGGTTATTACAGTACATGGGTTCTGGGCATCTGGCATAGTCACAGAGCGCTGGTTTCGAATTTAAAGAATACCGGCTACTCAAACTTCTTTTCTTAATGCACCCTATTATCATTTCTACTGTATTCCTTACAGATCGAGAAGCTTCGCATAACATGCACCGATCCGTTTCCGTCATTCATTGACAACTTTTGTTGTGCCATGGGCCGGTTTCCAGCTTTAGACGAGTTCCATCTCCGTAGCGAGGATCAAATTCGCCCTCATGTAAATCTAGAAGTGGAACACAAACAACTAAGCGTGACAGGACCTAGGCTGCAAGCACTGATGATAGCTGCTTCTTTGCACCAGGAAACCTTGGAGAAGGTGCCTAGTTTAAACAGCAAGAAAACATAATAGGCCTGATAAATGATGACATTGAGAATAATTATAATATTGATAATAGTAATGATAATGAAAAAAATAAGAAAACAGCAAGAAAACATAATAGGCCTGATAATAATAATGATGACTTTGAGAATAATTATGATATTGATAATAGTAATGATAATATAAAAAAAAATAATGATAACAACAGGCCAAGCTGAATGTGACAAAGTACACTTTGGTAAATTTAGTGTATCTGATTCGAGCTGTGAAAAGGTTTGTTGACATTGCAAGAAGGTGAAGAGGCGTTTTCATATAAAGAATCAACGGTATGATACAGGAGTACGTATCGATGTTTTGTGTACAAGAAAATGCGAATGTAATGGACACAAAGAAAAGCGATGTACAACGTAAATCCTCAGATAACATTTTTAGAAGGCCCACGATATTGGATATCCCCAAAAGCCAAGAATGAAATAAAAGAAGAAAAGGGATGAGAACAAAAGGAGAGAAGTGTCAGAAGAAGATAACACTATCCTTTTCCTCCTTGATCCTTCCCTACTGTCACTCCACTCCCTCTCATTTTATCAATTTTAGGAAGATTGATGCCCTCATGATTGCCCCATGCTAAGCCGCAAACTATATACTACACACATGAAAGTAATTATAGGCCGACGTTACTAATGAACAATTTTAGGTAGCTAATCTACACTGTAAAAGATAAAACTGTTAAACTACAGGTTTTCTGGTCCTTGAAATTACAAGTTATTGCCGTTATTTCAATTTTACAGTCTTTTTCCTGTAAAACAACAGCAAGTTGGTTGGTTTACCGGAAATCAGCATATGTTTACTATCGCCCGACACAAAACACTGCTAAAAAAAACATTGTCTCATATTTTAACTAGCTACACTGTTAAATTACAAATTACCCAATACTGGGGAAAACGACTGATCCAAATTAAACTGGGTATTCAATTGTGTAAACTGTGAACACTAGATAAAAGAAATGGGTAAGATTGTCCCAATTGCTTTGTTTCATGTATTTGCCCACCTTGTTTTATATCACTTTACCAAATACTGGGCAAAACACTTATATGAATATTCATGAATATGCAGTAGCGTATGGTTTGGGGTGGCCCGATCTACTAACTGTCACCAAAGGCATAAAAAACTAAGGGGTATATAAGAGATTGCACTAGATTGCACTAACTGGATAGGATAGGTCTAGGATAGGATAAGTTCAAGCAGGCTAGGTAACATTGTAAAAAAAAATAACCCTATAACTACAGGTTTGTGGCCCTTGAAATTACAAGTTAATGCCGTTGAATTTTACTGTCTTGTTCCTGTAAAACAACAGCAAGTCTGTTGGTTTACCGGAAATCAGCATATATTTACAATCGCCCGACATAAAACACTGTTAAAAAAAAAACATTTAACAAGTTACCCTGTTAAATTACAAATCGTTTCCATGGTTCCGTTTTAATTTACATAGATTTTCCTGCTAGAAATTAAAAATTCTACTATTTAAAAAAAAAAAAAAAAAAAAAAAAAAAAGGAATCTGTTATTTTACATGTACTGTGGAAAAACGGACATTCCCGGCATCCTGACTGCCAGGAAATTTCCCGTGAAAACGGGAAAAAATTTTACAGTGTAGGCTAATAAATAATAAAGGAATGTAAATGTTTGATAAACAAACCTTTTAAAACATGTCTTACTCTTCACACTGAGTTCGTATTCTTTTTTCTTCGATACTTTATGAATAATGTTTTCTCGTTACTTGTTACACATAGGTCAGTCGAGTGCATATTTCCGAATATTCTCCTGATGAATCATCTATAGATTTACTAACTAGATGTGCTGGTATGTGCTCCAGCATCACGCAGTTAGCGTTCGATGTCGCGTCCAGCGACGATGTCCAAAGCTTCATGCAAAGACTAGATCAGAACACGTTAGCTAAGGTAATGAATCTCATTTGATGAATCCTAATTTCAACCCTATTATGTGCATGTTCATATATTTTCGATAATATTGGTTCAAGAACACATATGGGAAAAGGAAATGTTCTGCAAATCAAGTATAAGCACTTACTGGCATCAGGTCTGGGACAGTAATTTGTTCCGGGACAGAGGATAAATCAGATGGGATGTATTATTTTTTCTAATTGTAGAAAAGGTATCCACACGATCATTTTAGGAGAGTTTGATTTGTTAAAGGGTATTTTATATTCTATTGCGTGTTTTCGTTGAAGATCAACTGTAAAAAAAACAGCTATAATGATTCACTTAGATCTAGCATGAATTTTCATTTTCCCTTCTCAACACTTGCTGTGCCATTGTGCCCTTTACACAGACTTTACCCACAAATCCCAAAGAAGAGTATTTATGTGGCATACAAGGAGTTAAGATATTTAGCTTTTAGAAAACATTTCAAGGTAGTGTTTTTATAAATTTTTCTTGACTTTTTTTTTTATTGATCAGATCGAAAATTTGCAGGTTCTTTCTCCTGATCTGCCTACTCCAGTTGCAGTACAGCTATCATCGACAGATAGGTGGTGTCCGAGTATTTGCAATATTCTTGTATCTCAGACAAATGAGAAGGTAATATCATTCGCATAATTATAACCATATGGAACTAGTAATAATAACTCCATACGGTTATAATGATGCAAATCATATAAATGAATGCGATAATTAGTCGTATATTTTTCTTATTACAATCTACATGGTTAATATACAAATTAAAAGATCATTCGACATTCCCAAAAAGTTAATTTACAGTTGTCCTTTTCATTATATCGCTGTATATGATTCACAACCCAAGGACTTCAGCATTAGAAAAATAGATATTAATCATTATATCATTA
This sequence comes from Heliocidaris tuberculata, assembly GCA_025618425.1. Lineage (NCBI taxonomy): Eukaryota > Metazoa > Echinodermata > Echinoidea > Camarodonta > Echinometridae > Heliocidaris > Heliocidaris tuberculata. Next base: position 10,385,779 of record CM046845.1, on the reverse strand, counting down.
CTGACAACTGCTAATTGGGTAAGCTAAAGCAGTATTAAGAACCTCAAGTAAAGAAAAAAAAAACAATCAAAATATCGAAGATGATGCTTTATAATGTATATATTGTAGGACAATACTAATGCCAAAAAGTGGTAATTTTTCGCTTTTTTGTTCACCCTTTGTAGGTGCCTTTTCCCCCCCAAAAAAGCCTTTTTGGCTGGTGCCCCCCCCCCCACCCCTCCCCGCTTTGATACACGCTCCGACGTCCCTGCCGACTGAATCGCAGTTCTGCCTTATTTCAGTTACATGTACAAGTTGAACATATGAATACTAGAACCCTAATTTGTACTGCATAATCGTCTCTATATAAACCCACAATACACCTACGCGCGCCCACACAACCTCGCAACTCCCACACTCCCACACTCACCCCACCTTTTTCCGATCAAGGTTTAAGGATTGTTACGGGAGAACTTTACAATAACACTGAATAATATGGAACAAATACTGAGGATCGCTTGCCTCTGGATTTCGCATACATGTTTGGCAGATATCATTTATTTGTAGCCCTAAACATTATAGCCCTTTATTCTACTAATTCATTTAGACCCGAAAGGACTAAGGTCATGTTAAACAAAAGGAAAACTTAGACCTAGGTCTAATTTCCTTTGTTAAACTCGACTTTAGGCCGAGCTTACCACCAAAAAAAATGTTAGTAGAATTTGGACCTAAGTCTATGCGTTTCGTGTGATTCGGTATGGAGTTTTTTTTATCATTTAGTCGTAACTAGACTTAAAGATCATCACTATCGAATATCAGAGGTGTCGTATTATCCCTCTACAGAGACGACACCGTGGACCTCCCGCAGACCTTCCAGCGGTACACCTCCAAGGCAACGCACGTTTGACCATCCGGATCTGTTCTGAAGCTAGTGAGACTGTCTTGGTCAAAACAGAGCCATTCAACATCTCGACGCTCTTGCAAGAGGTTCAACAGTACAATTCTGAAAAGGTCCATGAATGCAAAGTGTTATATACTGTCCCTCTCCTCATTCAACCAAACCCACCATAATTTACATACAGAATTATTTCGTGGGAGCACTGTGGTGTATTGGTGAAGGCTCTTGACTCTTGACTGATAGGTCCTAGGTTCGATCCATGAACGGAGGGGGGGGGGAGGGTGGGTCGGGCTGCACTTTTTTGAGCAGACACGTTAAAAAAAAAGCTCGGAAAAAGGCTCGAAAATTGTCATTAATGAGTGAAATCAGATCAGCCCCCCCCCCCCCACTTTCAAAAACGCTCCGCGGCCCCTGCAATCCTCGCTGAGTGCGCTCACATCCTTGGACAAGATGTTTTACCCACATTTGTCCCTCTCGACCCAGGTGTAAATGGGGTCATGGCAAATGCTGGGGTAATAGTAATTGCAGGACCATCAGGAAGAACAGTATTGATGCTAGTCATAGGCCTAAGGACGTTAGTCATAATGACCGCTATTAATAAAGACAGCTATCAGGGGGCACAAGGGAGCCATGGCCCCCCTATTCAGTCCCTAAAAAAAAAAAAAAAAAAAAAAAGCGGGAGCGAAAAAGCGGGGGAAGTGAGAGAAAAAAGCATTAAAAGGCGCTACGAGTCGTTATATTTCAATCAAAATTTGCTAAAACGTCAAAGCTTTCGAGCTTCGCGCGGGAGTGAAGGGGTGCACTCACCCCCTGGGGAGCTCGCTTCGAGTGCTCATCACTATGGCTCATCACCAATTTCGCACGCTTCGCGTTCTCACAACCAGCCCCCCCCCCAAAAAAAAAAAAAAAAAATAAAAAAATCCTAGCTACGTGGTTGGATCCTTCACGTCCGCCCCCTATTGAAAGTGACCTCTGTTCTGTTCTTTGCGCAGGAAGGGGGAAATACCCCCCCCCCCCCCTGCATCCACCCCTGTTACATACAGTGCAAAATTGCGTCCAAATAATTGAAAAGTAGTCAGGGCGTTGAACTATAACTTTCCGCCTTAAAAAATTGTTTGCTACGAGCCGTTATCTTTCTCTCAAATTTGCTGAAACGTCAGAGATTTCGAGCTTCGCGCGGGAGCTCCCTGCACCCACCCCTGTTACATACAGTGCAGTATTGCGTCCAAATACATGTAATTGAAAAGCAGTCCGGGCGTCGAACCAACTTTCCGCCTGAAAAAAGGTGCTACGAGCCGTTATCTTTCTCTCAAATTTGCTATAAAACGTCAGAGCTTTCGCGCTTCTCGCGGGAGGGGGAAACTTTCCCCCGCCCCCCTGCACCCACCCCTGTTACATATAGTGCAGTATTGCGTCCAAATAATTGAAAAGCAGACCGGGCGTCGAACTAACTTTCCGCCTAAAAAGGGTGCTACGAGCCGTTATCTTTCTCTCAAATTTGCTATAAAACGTCATAGCTTTCGCGCTTCTCGCGGGAGGGGGAACCCCCCCCCCTCCCTGCACCCACCCCTGTTACATACAGTGCAGTATTGCGTCAAAACAATTGAAAAGCAGACCGTGCGTCTAACTAACTTTCCGCCTAAAGAAGGTGCTACTAGCCGTTATCTTTCTCTCAAATTTGCTATAAAACGTCAGAGCTTTCGAGCTTCGCGCGGGAGTGAAGGGGTGCACTCACCCCCTGGGGAGCTCGCTTCGAGTGCTCATCACTATGGCTCATCACCAATTTCGCACGCTTCGCGTTCTCACAACCAGCCCCCCCCCCCAAAAAAAATAAAATAAAAAAAAAATCCTAGCTACATGGTTGGATCCTTCACGTCCGCCCCCTATTGAAAGTGACCTCTGTTCATATTCAACGTGTAAATTCCTATTAGTGGAGTGCATTTGTGGTTTGACCCCAAAAATTCCAAGAAAAGGTTTTTAGGTTGTTTTTTGTAGTATTTGATGTGCTTAATCACATACTAAAAGTCTACCAAAATCTGACCACGGAGAAAAGCATAAAATTTGCATAAATTATGCAAATTAGGTCCTTGAAAATGACATGAAGAAAAACTAAGATTTTAGACAATAAATTTCCATCAAAACATACGTCTTAATTCACAGAGACTTTCTTCAAAGTGAACAGATACAAAAAGGACAGCAAAAATGATCAAATTTACAAGGACATCCTTCTATTTTGCATATTTTGTGCAAAATATGAAATAAAATTTCTGCTATCCTCTCAAGAATTGTGATATTTTTTGAAAAGTTTAAGTTAAGATTGCATTTAAAAATTACAGTTTGATAGAAAAAAATATAGTAATTTTCATACATGTGTTTAAAATGTATATATTGGTCTCTTCTTTTTTTTTTAATGATTTTTAAATGAAATTATATGCAAGATTTCACATCAAATTGCAATGCCAGACAAGCGCCCTCACAAGACAACGATGAGAAAAAATCTGTTCATCTCAAGTACTGAGTATAGTACAGTAGGTCAACATCTACATTAGATCGTGGAAGAAGGAACATGTATCCGTGATGTGGTGGCAAATTATGCCTTGTAGTAAGTAATAAATATAATATTTTACGGAAATACTACATCAGAAGTTATCATTGGCATGAATGTGACCTTTTTTGTTGGCGTACCCGTCAAGATTGTGTCTGATGACTATGAAGCCTTGGGTTTTGACCTCTCCACCCTTACAATGACTTGCCCAGCATCTGCCATGGCTGATACAGGATGCCAGAGCTGCCTTGTTGGTATGAAGGTCACCCACCTCCTTGGGTTACGTCATTCGGACCTCATTCCAGTCACTATGAGGATGCACACTGCTACAGGAGGCATCAAGAGCTTGGAGCTGCCATCCTACGCTTTTCGGGCAAAGATGATCATGACCGGGTCCTTGAAACCAGGCAAATGACCTATATCACTGACAGTTCTGACAAGATCTTCCTCAGTAAAGAAGCCTGCATTGATCTCAGACTCATCTCCGAAAGCATTCCCACGATTGGTGCTACACAGGAATCACACCATCTGGATACAACGGCAGCTCTACAGGAGGACCCAACTGTCACTTATCATTGCCCCCGTCACCAACAGCCTCTACCTCCCCCGACAAAACTACCATTCCTAGCTACTGAAGCTAATCTCCAGAAGCTGCAGCAATATCTGCTTGACTACTACAAGGCGTGTGCATTCAACATATGTGAGCATTAAACCCTGCCGCTCATGGACAGCTTTCCTATGAAACTGATGGTAGATGCGAACGCTGAGCCGGTAGCACATCACACTCCAGTACCAGTCCCGCTCTACTGGCGTGATGCTGTGAAGGCTGGGTTAGACCACGATGTCCGGATGGGTGTCATCGAACCAGTCCCTGTCGGCGAACCTGTTACTTGGTGCCATAGGATGGTCATCTGTGCAAAGAAAAATGATAAACCACAGCGGACCGTTGGCTTCCAGGCTCTCAATACTCATGTCACGAGGGAAATGCATCACACGCTATCACCCTTCCACCAGGCGAGATCGGTTCCACATGGCAAAAATAAGACTGTCTTTGATGCATGGAATGGTTATTACTGCTTACCCCTCCGCAAGGAAGACCGACACCCTGGGGCAGGTATCGTTACAAAACTGCTCCTCAAGGATGCATTGCCTCAGGTGACGGCTACACAAGGCGGTATGATGAGATTGTGTCACACATCCCCAATAAGACCAAGTGCGTGGATGACGTCTTACTGTGGGCAGACACAATAGGAAACAGCTTCTTTCAGGCCGTCCAGTGGCTTGACACATGTGGCTGCCATGGGATCACCCTAATCCTTGACAGGTTTGTGTCGGGTGCAGACATCGTAGAGTTCGCTGGGTTCGAGATCACCCCTGACAGTGTTCATCCATGTAAGAAATACTTGCAGGCAATCCTGGACTTTCCAACGCCCAAGGACATCACAGACATCCGCTCGCGGTTTGGGCTTGTTAATCAGGTGTCATATGCATTCAGCGTGGCAGGGAAAATGCTACCCTTTCGGCAGCTCTTGAAGCCAGGCACACTCTACGTATGGGACGAGACTCTCCAGAGTGCCTTTCGGGAATCCAAAGCTGTCATTGTCAGTGAGATTGAAGAGGGTGTCAAAATCTTTGACCCTCGCAAGTCTACATGTTTGGCGACAGATTGGTCCAGAAGCAGCATTGGTTTTGGCTCCTACAGAAACTGTGTACCTGTTTCAAGAATGAACCCTTCTGTTGCCACTCAGGATTGAAGATCACGCTTGTTGGAAGCAGATTCACACATCTTGCTGAATCACGCTATGCTCCATTGGAGGGTGAGGCGCTTGCAGTGGCTGACGCTCTAGATAGCTCCTGGCAGATACAAACTTCATGCAACCTGGCGTCAGCCTCTCGCAACTCGGGAGGAGGAGGCACTCAGAAACTGCCACATGAGAGGTGCCGAACGCTGGTCTTAACACACTAAACGACTTCTGCCACTTGTCGTAAGTGATCATGTCCGTAGCCAGAACCAGACGGGGCCGCACCCCTTGAAATTGGATAAGACCGGTGTTGAAATGGAAGTCCGGCAATTTGACCAATACGTCCTACGGGTTGCTGGCTCCGGGCGTGTTACCCTTCGTAATAGGAAGTTCTCAAGGAAGTACATTCCTGTACAGCTCCCAACGCCAAGGTTGACCATCGATGATGACATTGGTTTGCGGACTTCCTATGCCGACTTCACCACCATGCACCCCTCCCGTCAACGCCCTCCCCTGCCCCCGTCGCCAGCCCACAACATCTGTCATTGCCTGTTGCACATGAGGCTTCTTCTGTCACTCCCGTTGTGTCGTCCGGGATGGTCCATGGCACTCCAAGTTGTCGCCACCCCTGCCTCCAGATGAACCATCTCTAGCCAGTGAGCCTGTCAGCGGATGTCCACAATGTCGCCTCCCCGGCCTGATGGCCCCGACCCTGCTACCCCACTACCTGTAGAAACCTCTTCTGCCTCTCTCAGACGATCTGCTCGTTGTTCCAGCAGGCCTGCCTGACACGCTCATTATCAAATGTGATGTGGACATTTTGGACAACTTTAACTCTTGCGTAATAATTTTCGGTGTTGAACTTGTTACTTCAGTTGGACGGTTAGTGTTGCGTTCAGTTTTCGATTTTCAGTCTTCGTCACCAAAGGACATGTGTTTCGACTTTGTGCCAAAGTCTTGGGTAGGGGGAGGGGGGGGGGGGGAATAGAGGATATTGAACTTACTCATTCATGTATTATTTCTTACTTTGCAGACTGTGTTCATTGTTGATATCCAGCTCGTCACCCAAGTCAGCTGATGTATAAACAAATAGGTTCTTATTTAGTGAATGAGGACCATTTCTAGGCTAGACTCGCAGACTGGATGATAGCACAGTATGCAGCTGATGAATGGAATGGTGATTGATTGATTGATTGATTGATTGAATGGCTGATTGAAAAACAAGAGAGGTAGTAAAGAGAGAGAGGAAGAAAGCAATCGAGGGAGCTGATGGAGAGGGGGGGGGGGGAGAGAAAGAAAAGGTGGGAACGGTGAAGCAGAGAAAAGACGAGAAAGAGAGAGATGGTTGAAATAGAAGGGAAAGAAAGAGGGAGGGAGAGAGAGGGAAGAAGAAGAGGAGGAAAGATGTATACTGAGTTGGAGGGTAGAAAGGAAGGAAAAAAGCTTTATTATTAATTGTTACTTAAGCAAACAATCGAAAATGCGTAAACAGCCAATCACACGCACTGTAATTTGACAGTATAATAATACACCCGTTGTAATTGGCCAAGTCCGAATTGAAATCAGTTGCTAAATAGCAATTAATTGCCAAGCGATTATATTCTGGGGACAAGACCCTCAAACAGCTTGGCTACCATGTTGGGGGCCATATTGATTGATTGATTGATGCAAGATTTATTTCATTTCATTTTTTTTCCAAATACAAAACAATATGATTTACAAAGTACAAAATCATGAAATGAAAAAGGAACCTACTGGAAAGCATAGCTTGTTTGTGTAGGTTCCCAAGAATAAATATAACATTGACATAATTATCTTTTATAACATGGAAGATTGAAAGTAAAATACATATTTGAAATATATATATATATATATATTGGCATATCTCTCATAACAACATAATTAATTAAATAGTCATAAATCCTGTATCAATAATGATGAAAATTTTCATAGCAAGGTGCTGTACATTAAAGAACAAATGACAAGACAGAACTCAGAGGACAAGAAACTGACAAGATAGTACAAGACAGAACAGAACAAGACACGATAGGGTAAAACCAGGATAGGACAACACAAGACAAAACACGACAAAGAAGGAAAGAAAGGAAAGAAAGAAGAAAAAAGACAAACAAAAGTCAAGAAAAACAAGAAACTAACAAGACAGAACAGGACAAAACCAGGACAGGACAACACAGGACAAAACAAGAAAAAGAAAGAAAGAAAAGGGGAAAAAGGGGAAAGAAGAAAAAAAAAGACAGGCAAAAATCAAGAAAAACAAGACAGAACAAAGGCAGAACTGCACTAGAAAAAAAGAAGAGAGTGACTTTAACTCCGAGATGAACTGTACTTTTGAAGTAAAAGTTTTTTAAACCCTCTATTGAAACTAAAATGTGTGGCTTTATTTCTGATTGGATCTGGGAGAGAGTTCCAGAGTTTTGACCCAGTAAATATAAACGTTTTATTTGAAATCAGGGTTCTCGTTCTTGGTAGATGAAAAAGCCCGGCAGACCTAGTAGGGTACTGATGAATATTGAGATTCTTTGAAAATATTGAATAAAATACATTGGGAAGTTCGTTTCTATCTAAATTATACATAAATATTCCAAGATTATAACTATATAAATCGCTTATCTTTAGTATGTTATGTTTATGAAAGAGTGCATCGGTGTGCGCTCGGTAATCCGAATGACATATAACACGCAGAGCTTTTTTCTGTAAAAGTAAAACTCTATTTAACTGATAGTCAGCACAACTGCCCCATGCTACTATACCATAGTTTAAATGTGGAAGGATCAGTGTGGAATACAAATTTAAAAGTATACGAGTTGGGAAGTAAAATTTGACCTTGTTTATTATACCAATATTTCTAGAAACGATTTTACAGATGTTATCTATGTGATCTTTCCACGATAGCTTATCATCAATAGTGATTCCCAAAAATTTAGTGTTTAGAACTCTTTGTATATTTGTATGATCAAAAACTACGTTACCTGGAAGCTCATTTATGATATTACTAAAGACCATGTAGTAGGTCTTTTGCAGATTGAGTGATAATTTGTTGGCTTTGATCCATTCAGAAACTCGTTTTAATTCTTGGTTGATTGTGGCAATTAAAACATGTGGGTCTTTGTGGGAAAAGAAAATATTAGAGTCATCCGCAAAAAGAATAAATGATAAAACATCTGAGGATTTATTAAAATCATTTATATAGACAAGAAAAAGAAGCGGGCCCAAAATAGAATCTTGTGGGACACCACAGGTTACATTTTTAAAGTTAGAGTCGACGTTAGCAATAGAAACATACTGTTGCCTATTGAGGAGGTAGTTCCTGAACCACTCCAAGGCTATTCCTCTGATTCCATAATAACTGAGTTTATAAAGTAGTATATCATGATTAATTGTGTCGAAAGCCTTGGAGAAGTCCAGGAACACCCCAACAGTGTGTTCATACATGTCAATCCCACTAGTAATCTTATTAAGCATTGTCAACAATGCATGTGTAGTACAATGTTTTTCACGAAACCCAAACTGCATCTTGTATAATAATTCGTGCGCATTTAAAAACTTAGTTGTACGTACAAAAACAATTTTCTCCAAAACTTTAGATAGACATGTTAACAACGATATTGGTCGGTAATTTCCTAACATCATATTTTCTCCCTTTTTAAAAACAGGAATGACTCGAGCTAATTTCATAGCTGTAGGGACAACTCCAGTAGAGATGGACAAATTGCAAATATAAGTCAGGGGTTTAACAATTTCTTTTAAAGTTTTTTTAATTAAAACATTACTAATGGTATCATGCCCTGAACTATGTTTATTCTTTAACTCATGAATTATACCTGCAACCTCCGTCTCGTCTGTAGGTGAAAAGTATATTGAGTTAGGGTTAGGATCCTTAAGAAAATCTGGGAAAATGATTAGAAGAGTCAGGAATGATACTGGCAAGATTTGGGCCAATACCGGCAAAAAAGTCGTTAAATGCATTTGACAATCTTTGAGGGTTTTCAATAATTTCCCCATCTAAACTTATTTTTGAAACCGAACACTTTTTTTGGTTGCCTTTTAAAACATTCTTAATAATTTTCCAAGTATTTTGTACGTGTGTTTTGTATAGGTCAAACTGGTTACAAAAGTACTTTTTTTGGGGGATCTTCTAAGTACACCTGTAAGTCGGACTGTAAGTAGGTTCTTGTAATCAGTATACTTCTTTTTGTTCTTATCACATGGTTTTGAGATTATTTTTAGATAAAGATTATTCTTCCTGTTAATTGAGCGTAAAATGCCTGGAGTGATCCAAGGGCATCTTGGAATCTTTTTACAGTTAGAACGCTTCTTTTGTATTACCGGGAAACAGCTATTCATTTTAGAAGAAACAATATTCATAAAAGAATCGAAGGCTTCACTAGCATTGTGTATACTGTAAATAACAGACCAATCAACCTTTCCAAGCTCTTCTTTGAAAAGATTCATATTATTTTGAGAAAAATCACGCTGGCTATTAATAGTTTCTGTATTCAATGCAGAGATGTTTTTTAATTTCAAAATGCGAGAAAATAGGAAAATGGTCTGACAAATCTGAAAGAATTATACCGGAAGAAATGGTACAACGTGCATTTTTAAATACGTTATCAATGAGAGTAGCCGAATTGCAGAAGATTCTAGTTGGCTTAGTAATCAATGGAAGAAAACCAGCAGTTAGTAGTGCATCCATAAAAGTTTGTACAAATATTTCCGTATCATACTTTAAGAGATTAACATTGTAGTCACCGAGTAAAAAACATTTTTTATTTACCATGTGGGGGTGCGCTAATAAATCATGAATACAAGTTAGAAATTCATCATGAAGAGAATTGGGTGGCCTGTAGATGATTCCAACTAGAATGTTTTTATCACCTGGAATAATAATTTCTACAAAAAGAGTTTCTATAAAGTCATTCATGTAATTCAATTCACGCCTCAACTTGTACTCATAATGTTGCGATATAAACAAGCCGACACCTCCCCCTCCTTTTCCTATTCTGTTGTTTGTAATCAGATCATATCCAGGTAATGAATAAAAAGATAATTGGGTACTATTGGTAAACCAGGTTTCTGATAATCCTATTATAGAGCAATTGAGTTTAGAATTCACTAGAAGGGAACGAAATGAATCGAAATTTTTGTTGGCGCTGCGAATGTTGCAGTGTAACATTAGAAAATCGTTACTGAGGTGTTCAGATGCAAGCTGTCTTTCCGTATAATAGAATGATGGTGTATGCTGATATGTATTATCATTTGGGTCAGAAACAGTATCAAGATTTTGACTTCGGGAATTCATAGATTGTACAACGGATTCATGAAAAGCGCTACTCGAGTTGTTAGTAAAGTTTGTATTCAGAACAGACTGAAAGGTATCATACAATTCATCATTATCTAGAGTGTGAAAAGGAACATTTCCATTAGCAGTGATCATGACGGAATTATAGAAATCTCCGGTGGAGTTAAGGTTGAGGATGGAAAATGTAACATACAATAGAGAACTAAGAAGAGAGAAGGTGTAAGGAGATGTGCTGAAAAACTAAAGGACATGACAACGCATGTCATTAGAGACGAAAACACAAGAACAATCACATACAAACATGAAAGACGAGGAGAGATATGGACAATTGATAATCGGCGGAAGAGCATCGGCTATTTTGGTATTTTTTTTAAAGTGATAATTAAAAAATGAATCAATGTGGTTATTCGGTTTGCAGAAATCTAAAACAGAGTTCGGCACCAAAATTGCATAGTCATGGTGAAAATATAGACAGAGGAATTACGGGTAATTTTTCGGCTTTGGCAGCCATTTTGTTTCGGCCATCTTGGATTTGCAATTAGGCAATCGTCATTCTATGATTTGAGTTAGCTAACTGGATTGCTCGCCCCTGAAAACATGGGGTTAGACACCACAATAACTTGTCTACGATGAAAAAATAAGGAATTACACATGTTTTAAGGTATTAGCGGCCATCTTGGACGCCATCTTGAAATTTATGCCTTTATCATGGTCCGATTTTGGTAGACTTTTAGTAGTGTTACTAAGCACATCAAATACTACAAAAAACAATTGAAAAACCTTTTGTTGCATTTTTTTTTTTGGGGGGGGGGGGTAAGGCCCTTTTTTTCCATAAATGCACTCGCCTATATACCTGAAGGCCTGCTATTCATGAAACGGAAAGGGGGTCATTATTCATAAAGTCATAAGGGCCATTATTCATGAGGCCCGCTATTCGTAATGTGAGATGAGGGTCGCTATTCCTTATTCTCACTGAGGGTCATTACTCATAAGGACCACTAGTCATAGTACGAAATTGGGGTCGTTATTCATAAACATGAAGAAGAGGCGTTATTCATAATTTATATTAGGGGTCACTATTCATAAGGACCACTATTCTTAATACGGATAGAGGTCGCTATTCATAATAGGAGAAAAGGGTCGCAATTCAATGTAAGGGGTGGAGGGTCGTTGTTCATAATACGAAATGAGGGTCGCTTTTCATAATACAGAAAGAGGGTCGCTATTGAATAGCGATCTTCATTCTTTATGAATCGCAACCCTCTTCTTCCATTATGAATAGCGACCCTCGTTCCATTTATGAATAGCGACCCTCTTTCCGTATTATGAATAGCGACCCTCTTCTCCTATCATGAATAGCAGTCCTTATGAATAATGACTCTTATGAATAATGAGCCTTTTTTCCATTATGAATAGCTGCCATTATGAATAGCGGTCGTTATGCCTAGCGAGCAGACCCCGATGAGGCTTCCTTGGGTAAAAAAAAATTATTACTTTTATTATTACCACCCACCTTCTCACTATTTATGAAAATGTAACTTATCATTGACCAATACAAGATAATGCTTTGGTAAATTAAGGAAGCTCATATGCCACTGAAGATTAAGGGGGGGGGGGGGCACGGGTAAATGTCGTCTCTCCAAGGAGTTGGTCTCCTTGGTCTCTCACCCTCCTTCGAATGGTGAAAAAGAAAAAAAAAGAAAAGAAAAGAAAGAGGGAACGAGAGGGAATGGGTAGAGTCAACATGAACAAAATGTTTCGCACACACCCTCCCCTCGCCTGACGAAATGATTAGATGTGTAGTTTTATTTGTATGTAATCTTTAAAAAAAAATCACCTTTATCACAGTAATAACAGTTATACCTTATATTTTCAGGTGCAGATGATCATGGTATCTGCTCCTTCGTTGACTCTCACTGTAGCTCAGAAGTTAGGATCATTCATTGTACAATATGCTTCGATCAGTAGTTTGTTCATTTGCTCCAGTAAAGGAACAGAGGATGAAGCATCAGTGAGCGTAGACAGGCAGCATCTGCGGTTGAAGAATATGACCGAAAGCATGATCCCCATCCTGGCAGGACTGCATGAATCCATTAAGGATGAGGTAAAATATCAAACTGAACCAGAATATTGGGGGTAACCTCGCTAGTCATAATGGCCGCTATTCATATGGACCGCAATCCATAGCCCGTGACTATTGAATAGCGGTTTTGTACGAATAGCAGTCCTTCTGAATAGCGAGCAAACCATAGACAAATTACCTCGCTATTCATAAGGACCTCCGTTCATAAGGACCGCTATTCATAACCCGCGTTAAATGATTAGCGGTTTTTTATGAATAGCGATCTTTATGAATAGCGAGCAGGCCCGAAATATTGTATGAGTTGATCTATTTAGTTAGCTCTTTTTTTTTTTAAATCCATAAATAAAAAGAGAAACGAATAAAGAAACGTGCTAATTTGAGTACTATTAACAAGTTTTTAAAAAGAGAGGGGGGAATAAAAACACGGGGAAAAAAAAGAAGGGGAGATAGAGAAAAAAAAAATTGTGAACAAGCAATACAGGGAGGAGGGGGAGGAAAGATAAAGAGGCAGGGATGCCTAGAAGGAGAGGTGCAGGAATAGAAAGAGAAAGTGGTCGTCTAATACATTTGGTTTAAATCTACGGGTATATATTTACGTGTCTTGATTGTTGTAGCTATCCAACAAGGACAATTTATATTTACGTTCAAATCTTTTAAATATTGGGGTTGATTTCAACGTGCCGTCAAGTGAGTTTCAAAGTTGGGGTCCAATATCATATACCTGTATATAATTTGTTTTTGTTTTTGTTTTTGTTTTTGTTTTTGTTTTTGTTTTTGTTTTTGTTTGTCTTTGTTTTTGTTTTTGTTTTTTTGTAAAACAAGCTTCTTTTTTTTGTACGAGGAGGGTTTGACTGTCTGAATTGATATCTGTGAATTTCAATGTTTTTAAGAAACATTTGCATTATTGCGTTTGGTAGGTCATATCTGTCAAGTTCATCTGGCAGCAAAGCGCCTGTATAAAATCATGTATTTCTAATACATATCTTATCTAGTGAAATTATATTTTTACCATAATAAAGTGTTCTCTGAAAAGAAACTTATCATTTTCTGGCCAGTAAAATCATTCAGTACAAAAAATATGAAAAGAATAATAAAACTTTTTTTTTTTTTTTTTTTTTGCTCACTCACAAAATTTAGAAACTGGAAAGCTGATACTAAGCTAGTTCGTAATTTCAATTTGCGCATGCGCTGATAAAGGTCATTTTTATCGAGTACAATTGACCTCTATACGCTGGCATTTTACGCACCATGATGCGCGCACCAGTATGATTTTACATGTTGAAGAACCCCCTGTTCAGACACAAAGGCCGGAATTCACAAAGGTGGTTTCACTTCAGACCATGGTTTATGCAATGACAATGACAATGACAATGACAATGATTTTATTTCCCATGTCACCCCTTCCAGGGTATTGGAGAAACAATAATTCACAATCAGTTTGTATACACAAGAACAACTATATACAAATATATACAATATTTACAGTATGTCTGCGTAAACCCCCCCCCCCCCCAAAACACACAACTACAACAAGCGTACAATATTATGCACTGATTTGCACAGACACTTATTCCGTAACGTGGGTGTAATGGAAATATTGCCTGGCTATAACAAACAATGTACATGTATAAAATTAATTCAATTAAATTAATTTGCAGATTTCGTGAAATAGATACGCTTGATTTAGCGCATACACTTAAAAAGATCCAATAACGAACGCGCGCCGGTCGCGCGTAGCTAAATTCACGCTAGTTGCCATGGTTCAGACCATGAATAAACCATGGTCTAAACCATGGCAACTAGCGTGAATTTAGCGCTTTTTCCAATCACGCGAGGGTAACCTTGCTATTCATAAGGACCGCTATTCATAAGGACCACTTATTCATAAGGACCACTATTCTTAACTACTCATAAGGACCGCTATTCATGAATGAATAGCGGTTTTGTACGAATAGCGGTCCTTCTGAATAGCAGTCCTTCTGAATAGCGAGCAAACCATAGACAAATTACCTCGCTATTCATAAGAACATCCATTCATAAGGACCTCTATTCATAATTACTCATAAGGATCGCTATTCATAACGCGTGTTAAATGAATAGCGGCTTTCTGTGAATAGCGGTTCTTGTGAATAGCGAGCGGACCCCTTCACGCGCGACCGGCGCGCGTTCATTGTTGGATCTTTTTAAGTGTATGCTAAATCAAACGTATTTATACCACGAAATTTCCATAAAGCATGGTCTGAATTGAAACCCCCTGTGTGAATTCCGGCCTTTGTGTCTGAACAGGGGGTTCTTCAACATGTAAAATCATACCGGTGCGCGCATCATGGTGCGTAAAATGCCAGCGTATAGAGGTCAATTGTACTCGATAAAAATGACCTTTATCTGCACATGCGCAAATTGAAATTACGAACTAGCTTAATATCAGCTTTCCAGTTTCTAAATTTTGTGAGCAAAAAAAAAACAAAAAAACAAGTTTTATTATTCTTTTCATATTTTTTGTACTGAATGATTTTACTGGCCAGAAAATGATAAGTTTCTTTTCAGAGAACACTTTATAAACGCTGCCGCGACTCCCACATCATCCCCACCGGACTTCAACTCAAATCTCCCGTCGACTCTCCCAAAGCCAAGCGCATCCTTCACCACAATCTCCGCCCACGCCCACCCAACGTACACCGAGGAACTTCACCGCCGATCCGCCCGCCACCAATCCCTCCGTCGTCCGCACTCACGCCCACACAACTCCCCGATGTCACAGCGCCACCACCGACACACCCGCCGCCGACTCGGTCCGCCACCAATTCCTCCGACGTCCGCACTCACGCCCACACAACTCCCCGACGTCACAGCGCCACCACCGACACACCCGCCGCCGGCCCCACCGGCCGCCGATTCCTCCGACGTCCGCACTCACGCCATAAGAACCCCCCGCTCGTCTAGCATATCTGATTGATACACGTCTGTAAAAACCCAATTACACACACAGCATCCTTCACTCCTGAAGACGGACAGTCAACCTGCCCAAAACGTCGAGTAACCTCTCTTCACTTCAACCTGCTACTACTCAAACCTTCGCTACTCAAGCCACATTCAGCTCATCTCATCTGGTTTACAGTCCTTTTCAGGACTTCACTCATTTTCAAGAAAGAATACCTCTATTTTCCTCTTCTCATCCTTTCTCGTCTTTCTATTTCAATTTCCATATTTCCTTTCTTCTAACTACACATGGTGAACCGTAAACCTTCTCCACGTTAAAAATATAATTATATACTCGATAATTGTACTCGATAAAAATGACCTTTATTTGCGCATGCGCAAACTGAAATTACAAAATGGCTTAGTATCAGTATGATTTTACATGTTGAAGAACCCCCGTTCAGACACAAAGGCCGGAATTCTCAAAGGTGGTTTCAATTCAGACCATGGTTTATGCAGATTTTGTGGTATAAATATGCTTGATTTAGCGCAAAAGATCCAATAATGAACGCTCGCCGTTCGCGTGTGATTGGCAAAAGCGGTAAATTCACGCTAGTTGCTATGGTTTAGACCATGGTTTATTTAAATTAATTTAAATAAACCATGGTTGAACCATGGCAACTATAGCGTGAATTTAGCTCTTTTGCCAACCATTCGCGACCGGCGCTTACTTCAATCATATTTATCTACAAATCAAATTAAAGAGCTCGTTAGACTCTTTTGTTTGATACTAAATTTATCATGGTAGCACAAACATTTCTGGAATTATAGCAAATTTTATGATGTTTTGAAAGTGAACATTTTTCATGGATTTGCCCAAACGCTCTGCAGATATGCACCCTAGAGATCAGTGAAACCAGTTTTCAGCCTGAACTGTCACACCGTTGGCCTTTCGTCCCATCCTTGCATAAGCTTTCCAGTGTAGCCATCGAGAAGTGCGTCCTCAACTTACATGGCTCAATTCCGTCCCTTCTCACGCTTATCTGGAGGTGTAATAACCTGACAAGCATGCGACGAATTAGGTTTGTAGGTTTCCTTTAATATTAAGTGAAGTTTCAGTGATTTCTGATGGCGAAGAAACTTGAAGGTAAAGTTTTTAGATTCACGGGCCTTTTTCAGGACTCTTATTCTTTTGAAACTTTGAAAGAACATACCCTCAAAATACATTTATGTAGCATTTGAGTTTTGTTTAGGTGTCCACGGTATTTTTAAATGAAACCTTTTGGCAACATAAGCCTTTTGAAAATAATTGTGTAGATTATTTAATTCTTTTAAGAAACTTGCCTATGAAACCCACAGAGCAGCGCTTCTCAACAGGTGGGCTGATCGAGAAGCTCTCTCAAGTTGACATTTTTTTTAATAGAACAAAATAAGAAAATGTATCTGATCTTACATGACGCAGCTCGAATTCGCCTATATACTGTTTTTTTTTTAAAATGTTCTCAAATATTTATACTTATGTCTTATGTCTTTACGAAAGGGGGGGGGGGGGGTAAATAGTGTAGTAGTCCAGCTGGTGTAGTCGCACTCAAACGTGCGCACGTGAGCTTCAGTATAGTGCGACTAACTGTAGTCCGAATTGTCATGTCGGTCCGAGACCGGTGGCCGCGCGAGCATTTTAACGTTTTGTACGTTACGCCCTGAAAAACTTCTAAGAGCCAAAAAAGCGGGCATCGAGTTTAAAAAGGGGGGGGGGGGGGCGGGGCGGTGTTGAGAAGCGCTACCATATAGAGTATAAGGGAATGGTAATGATTTAAAAGTAAAATAAAAAATATAGACAAAAAGCAATGTTGTTTTAACGTTTTATGAGTTTACATGAGAATTTAATCTATATTAAGGTGAGAAGGAGGAAGGGAAGGGGGGGGGGGTAGATGAATGCTAAAAAAAAAATTAAAAAAAACATAAAACTTTAAGAGAGCTGTACATAATTTTTTTTTTTTGGTTGTATTTTTGTGTTCCTCCGCGAAGTGCTTCTCCCGACGAAATGCAATACACGCTCCCCGACACTTTGCATGAGGATCAATATACTCCCTCTTAATGATTTAAAATGATTTAAAAGTAAAATAAAAAATATAGACAAAAAGCAATGTTGTTTTAACGTTTTATGAGTTTACATGAGAATTTAATCTATATTAAGGTGAGAAGGAGGAAGGGGCGGGGGGGGGGTAGATGAATGCTAAAAAAAAAATTAAAAAAAACATAAAACTTTAAGAGAGCTGTACATAATTTTTTTTTTTTGGTTGTATTTTTGTATTCCTCCGCGAAGTGCTTCTCCCGACGAAATGCAATACACGCTCCCCGACACTTTGCATGAGGATCAATATACTCCCTCTTAATTTAATCACAATTTTACATTCTACAATATCAGAAATAGCACATGGAGTATATTCTTGTATTGACTTATTGATACTAGCTCATACGTGTATTTTTTAAGCATCTGGCAGTGCGGTACCGATGGGCTAGACAGGCTGGAGTCCTACGTTGACAGCCTCACTAAAAACTCTCTTGGAATGGAAATTGACGTTCGAAATGTAAGATTTCCCTTTTTTTCAAGAACTGTTTGAAGTTTATTCAAAGTAGGAAATACGAGGTTAAATCCCACTACTCATATAACAAGTGCTTAAGGAGCCGGTAAAATTAAGTTGTATGTTTTTTAATGGTATGAAGAAACCCGTTGTTGGCCGGGCACCCTCTGCATTGTAGATAAAAATCATTCTACACAATCAACTTTTCCGATTAATTTTATCGCTTCCCTATCCACTTACAAATGATAAATAGACAAATTGACTAATGTTGAATCAATAACCTCTCTGAAGACATGAAAAAGATATTTACGATTCTTGACTGGTCGTAATTCATGTTGATCATAAAATTGGAATATACGGGTTAATATTAAATGATGTAAAATGATTTCATGTCATCAGTACAACTCTGTTTGATAGACATAGTATGTCTTGCTCTCTTTCTCTCTATCTCTCTTTCCCTTTCTTTTAGAATGTAAAATGCATGAATTTGTTTTGTCGCATTTGATATATCGACGCTTTATCACTATAATTTTCCAAACGGTTTAGCTTTTTCTATTTCTTTGTGTTTATCAGGTGTCACCTCATTATACGTTTCAACGTAGTCTTCCTTGCGTTTGTGGTGAATAGTTCAGAATATCTTCCTCTTCCGAGTGTTTTGGGCACACACATGGATGGGCACAAATCCCCCCCCCACGATTTTGAAGATAGGCCAATGTCCCCCCTCCCACAAATTTAGGAATAGGCCCCCCCCCCTTTTTTTTTTTTTTTTTGCTTATCAGAGAATTTGGAGGAAAACTAGACCCCAAAAATGTGATAACTTTTTTTCGTTCTTAAATAGTTAAAGTTAGTTAAAAAGTTAAATCATGTGGTCCCCCCCCCCCCCCCCTGTATTTCAAAATGGATTTGCACCGCTGCACACATGTAGCTGCGGTCGAAGCACGATCGCTTTATTGTACAGGCACCACCGTTGAATGAAGCATTGGCAGTTCCAATGAACAGTTATTTTCATGTAGTTGCAATGAATTTTAGTATCATTGTGACACGCAGTCCTAAACAGCAATCACAGAATCCCTTCATCATTTTTTGTTATTTAAACTTCATGAAGTTGTGCGTATGCATTAATAATACTGTAGTTTTATCAGATATGACCGCAGTCCTCCAATAAAAGACATATTTTAATAAAAATAACTTACAGCAAATGGTAAAAACATTTAAGTTACAAAATAAACGTTTTCATATTTCTTACATATTTAATGACATACCGGCCGGGCATGGTTCCAGCCCAGTATCGGCTATGGTTGCTGCGCTATATTTTCATTCGCGATTGAATGGGTAAAGATCAGTTCAGTTCTGGTAGTGCGATTATTCATTGTGCAAGACTTTATCTGGAAACAATTGGGAACATTTTAAAGATAATATTGATGAAGATGATGATGATGATGATGATGATGATTAGAATGATGATGATGATGATGATGACTACTACTACTACTACTACTACTACTACTACTACTACTACTGCTACTACTACTCCTACTATTAATAACAATCATCATTTTTGATGATGATGATAATAATAATCATCATCATCACCATCATCATAATAGTAATGAATTTCTATAGCACTTAAGCACTTAATAATATAGTGAATATCTTAACCTCTCAAGTATTAACAATAATTAATGAAACTTACGTCATGTACATTTTTAAGCTAATTAAAATGTAGCCTATTAAAACAAAACATAATCAACATAATCATGGTGATGAAGCACACATAGTTAACAATGAACATTTTCATTCCCATAATCATGATAAATTATGGACCTTGTCATTTAGAATAAGAATTAAAAGGGAGAACTAAAAACGAATGTCTTAAGGAAAGACTTAAATACATCGCGTGAAGTAGCCTCGGGAACCTCGATAGGTAGCTCCGTATCTTGTGCTAGTTATCCTGGAGGCAAAAAGCAGGTGGGAAGAAGATGAACGAAGTCTCATTGAAGATGCAGGGGCTTTGAGTAATGATGTAAGGAGGAGCATGCCCATATTTGGCTTTAGACGTCAGGAGCAGGACTTTGAAGACTATAGTAGTTGAGAAACCGTGAGCCAGTGTAGAGAACGGATTACAGGGGTAATGTGATCCTATTTTCTGGTACAGTATACTAGTGCAGCAGTGTTCCGAATGCTTTGAAGGGGGAGAATGTATGAGTCTGGTAATCCAAAAGCAATTGATATTGTAAATGCATTTTTGCATTGCTTTAAATTAATTTATTTCATTTTTTAAAAAATTATTTTGTATTTCATTTATTCATTTAATTCTTTATTTCTTTATTCTGTCTTATCTAAACAAGGTGGTCTCTTTAGTGGTTAACACATTTTTTTCCTTCAAAAATACATCATACAAAAATCATACCTAAGGAATATTGTCTAAATAATTGTGTATAAGTGTCTGTATTCAATACCTTGAGGGCGCAATCGCTACAGGTCATCTAGAGTACCTACTTAAAGAGAGTAGCGACAACTCATGATTTGAACGCCATTTTGTTTCCACTGCTATATGCAACATTTCTATTCAATTCCGATGAGCACCTGGGCGTTCTCAATAGAAAGAATTCAAACGCCATTTTGTTTCCCGAAAAGTCAGACGTCCATGTCGCTACTCTCTATATAAAGGTACTCTAAGATCATCTATAAGACCGTGGCAGTTCATTTAGAAAACCGTTAAAACGGCCAGACTTCAAAAGTAAGGCATCTTCTCAATATTTGTTGTTGTTGATTTGGGTTTTCTTTTTTTTGGAAAGTACATGTATATGCTTTTGGAAATAATTTAACACAGGCAGTCAATGTTGACGCAGCCAGTGCATTTCACTGAATTAATCCTACCAGGTGCCGATTTCTTCAAGACTGACAATAGTTGATGTATAACTAAATTATTATGTGTTTTATTGTTGCAAAAGAAGTCTTTCATGTAAATAATAAGCAATAATAATCACCCTGTAACTACATCCTGTATGATTACTTTTGTTATGACGGTTTAGAATTGTATCGTTTACCCGTGGGGCGGGCCAGACATGGAGGGGTTTTTTTTTTTTTTTTTTTTCTTTTTTTTTTATCGTGGGGTAGAAAGTTAAGTTTGTTTTTTGTTTTTTTGTTTTTTGCATTTGTGATAGCAATCATTTTGATGCTAAGCTTCGCCTTCAAGCTATATCTGACAATGTAACAGCAGTCTCAAAATCCTTATTAAATATGATGATATTAAAATCTAAGATTCTAACACGATGCTAGATTAAAGTCTCGTCAATCCTTATCTCGTAATGTATTGTATTTATAGATTTATTTTTATGTCTTACATCGTCAGTGCTTTAAGCTTCGGCATCCGTGTATTACGAAATTATTTCTGTGAATAACTTGCTTTATCGTACGCAACTCTTAAACCTGGGACTGCACATGACATGCATGACTAGGGCTTAATTGTGATATTTTTTGGTTCTTTTTACATGTGGCAACATTTATATGACAGCATGTATCACAAACAGTTGCTTAGTTACAGGAAGCACGGGATACTTTCCCCCTTCCCCCATCGATATGAAAGAAAAAAGAGAGATAGAGGGGGAAAGAAAGGGAGGGTGGGGCAACGTGAGAAGGAGACTTCCCTACCCGCCCCATCACCCCACCCCCTAAATGACTGGACACATGCTACGCCACTAATGACCTTTAATTTATTTATTTATTTTTCTTTTGGTGTATGTATCGCATATTACTTTTCATTCGATGTGGGTTTTATACAATTCATTTTCTCATTATGTAAAACTAAGCTTTATTTATATGTAAGTTGGTTTATGTGTTCAGCTGATATCTTGACTTGTATATAGTTTTGTATAACGGTGTCTAATGCAAAAGAAATATGTCCTTTGTTTTTGTTGTTTTTGTTATCTTAATGCGTCTATAAAAATATGCTCAAGTTGCATCTATATCGTGTTATGGATGCATATGCCTGCCTTTAATTAATGTTCATTCTACCAAAGAATGTTCATTCTACCAAAGAATATTCTTGAAATTTGTTTATATTAATAGTATAATTCATTCCCGCAATACATGCACCAGCAGCTCAATGAAAACCTTAATACAACGGTCGGTTCGTTTCAGTTTCCCAACAGTCTGGAATTCAATACCTAAATACATTTGTTCATGCATTTCTCTCTCCCTCTCTAAAATAAAATTAAAATAATATTTTACTTCAAAATATACTTGACTATCAACTCTGTTACTCTTGCTATAAGATATTTAAATGCCTATTTTTCACATCAAAACATCTGTATTTTCTGTGTAATTCATATGTTTTGATATAGGATACATGTATGTGTTAGTTTTGTTTTTGTACATTTTCTTCATCTTTAAATTTATATTGTATTTGTATTCGTACAGAATAAGGACAATTATTATTGATATGTAGCCTCCTGCAACAGTTACAAAATGGGACTTGTCTCACAAGGACAATACTGGCTTTATTTTAAGTTCTCTTGTTTCATTTTACCCTAATTCAATACTGCTAACTGATACTCATATTTAATTGTTTTTTATGAATGTAAATATCATAAATATACTTTGTCAGGTACAATTGTTTGAACATTTTAGATATGAAATAAATAAATGAACAAAAAAAGTTGATACATGATCCATTTCTTAGAGGTTTTAGGCCTATATAATGTACATAATATTGGTCAAGATCGTGAATTTCGTAAAATATTTTTCTTGGTTCATCTACGTGTACCGGTAGAATGATTTTCTAAAGCAAAACGATGGCCTTTAAATAGCCTTGAAATACAAAAGGACACATTAAGCGCGGAGTTTCTGTCCGACTGGATAAATCTTATTTTTCTGTTCTGTTCCGAAACAATTGTATAATGCTGTAAAGTAAAATCAGAATTAAGTAAACATGTAAATGCAGGTGTTTTATACTGAACTGTTTGGGCTCTGCTCTAAACTATATGGTGCCCTTAGAGTAGAAAGATAAAGTAGTCTATTTTCACCTTGAAACCGATTATTGATTTTGCTATTATGTATATATATATATATATATTTTTTTTTTTTTTTTTTTTTTTTTTAAATGAAACATTAGAATGGGTCAGCCGATAGATATGATTCCATTCTCACAAAATCTGAAGAAGTAGATTAAGAATAAAAATTTCTGACCGTAGTTATATGGGTAGGCCTACATGTAAATTCTAACCATAAGGAAAAGCAAACAAGTGATTCTGAGCAGAAAATGTTGAAATATTAATAACACCTCAGTCTGTCAGTGTTCTTGAATAATGCTCATTCAGACAATCTGCAAATTTGAGTCACTTGAAGCTGTATCTAAATGACAAATTATGACATTAACACTGAGGTTTTTAAGTAGTTCCCAATCATTGTAAATTGAACTTAGTTTTCTTGCTTCAGTTATAATGTAGATTTTACAACTGTTTGTATTTCAGCGTATAAATTCTTCTTTTGGTTTTTGTAAAATAAAAACAATAAACTAAACATCATCTGAAAAGTATAAACTGATATTTTCTTGTAAACGTAACCAATATGTGAGCCTGATGCATTCAGTCGTCAAGTGCTATTGCATTTTACGGATGCATAATTTTCCATGTTAACCATTTCTATTCTTCTATTTCTATACATTTTCAGTATCTGTTCAATATCTGTCAGTTTATGTGTTTTCGTATTTCTGCTAATATAACGACTTTTCAAGTATGCATAATTTGAAAGAAAATGAAGTTTAATTCAATTCAGTATGGGAAGGGGAATTGTAGAGCCCACATATGTAAAAATCTACCACAAATGTAAGAATAACAACAAATGTCAATACATTGCACCCGCAAATGTCAAAATAACCACAAAATTAATGTGATAACATGACAACCACAAGTGTAAAAATAATCACAAATGTAACAAATTTCGCCCACAAATGTAAAAATCTGTCTAACCACTAATGTAAAAACATTTCGCCTACAAATGTAAAAATTTCCATATTTACCCCAAATGTCATAATGTCAACCGCAAATGTATACAACTCATTGCTTGCATAATGCGCCTATGTCATGCCCCTGGGAGCAGGGGGTGCTGTGGGGTGCTGCACCAGATTTTTTTTTTTTTTTTTTTTTTTTTTTTTTTGCTTGCTTGTAAGAGATGTGAGGAGTTAAAAAAAAAAAAAAAAAAAAACGCTGAGGACCTTTTATTTTATTTCATTTTTTTTGCTCACAGCACCCCCAGTAACAAAATCTTTCCCAGGCTCCTGACCTATGTAAGATCAGTTATTATGAGATGTATGTGTGTGTGTGC
This sequence comes from Heliocidaris tuberculata, assembly GCA_025618425.1. NCBI lineage: Eukaryota > Metazoa > Echinodermata > Echinoidea > Camarodonta > Echinometridae > Heliocidaris > Heliocidaris tuberculata. The sequence continues at coordinate 10,361,381 of CM046845.1, read as the reverse complement.
GTGTGTAAGTATGTGTGTGAGGTTTCCTGACCATTAAAATCCCTAAAATTTCGACAATGCAAAAGCATGTCAACAGCAGATGTAGAAAAAAAAATCATTAAACTAGTGGTTTACTAGTATATTCCTGTTTTATAGTTACCGTTTACAGGGGCGGGGGAGGGTGCGGGGACGAAGAGCTGATCATAAACTTCCATGGCAGGAAAAATTCACATAAATGTAGTCACAATAATTTTTATTTACACGCGCGATTTTTAATGATGAAATATTTAATGGTTGAAGAAAAATAAAATTCCTGAAACCTGTTATCGTTTCAATCTATTGATAATCGAGTACACTATATGGGGCACGCTGCATGCTGTTTTGATTAAAAATAAGGTGCGGTAGTCAAAGCCCTTAGTAACTCAAGATGGCGCACTTTATTCCTTAAAAAAAAAAAAAAACACTACTATTCAACATGACAATGATGTAAACGTTTTGAAAAATATAGAATCAAATTGTATTTTTGTATCAGATTTATCAGTTTGCCACAGTAAAATTAAATTCATCGCTATGAAGGGTTGCGTTCTGGACTCCCGAATGATCCCGCGCGTTCAACCCCCAGTGTTAAAACATTCATGCAATTATTATAAGAGAAATATTCACAACATAATGATCGAAATATCACATTCTTTCATATAATAACGATGAAAACGGGAAAATTTCGGAGTCATGGTTTTCATATCTGACCATGACTGTGATTTATCTTTTTTTTTTTTTCTTTTTTTTTTTCTTAATGATAGGCCTATTCACAGGTGCACGAGTCCGAATGTCCTTATAATTGGGCATCTAGGTTCCCGGATATGTAATTTTGATGATAAAATTACATAAAATGCCACCATATTTTCACTCACTCCCAAAGATTGTAAAACTGCAAAGTTGATATTCCGCAAAAGGCGTCAGCCCCCCCCCCCCCCCCCCCACCTCGCGAAATTGTGCCCGTCCGCCCATGATGATAATAAATAAGAGTGTGTATAAAGAAAAGTATTTTATTCAAAACTGAAACATAAATAAATTGACAATAATGTCATTCTGACTCTTGTAAGTATAATTATTAACCGAAGATGGCTTGGATTTTCAGAATAAAGGAGAAATTTCTAGTTTCAAGAAATTTATGCACGTGCCAATGGTAACGACGCCTCCTATAGCCCTATTATAATTATGGTATGTCATTTGTCAAATTGAAATTGAACTGAAGGCACACCTCTGTCACTTTTGTGACTGATCAAACCATTAAAGATATACCCACACCACATCACAGTCACAAACTGAAAATTTACAGTCATAAAAAAATAACGAACAATGGGCAATTTTGCGGAATATTTTCGTCGCAAAAATGATGATTGTGTCACAAAAATGATGCGCATTTCACATGACCAAGCGAGAAGAAATCCATTACAAATTATATTTTCAAAATTATTGCTGTCAAGTATAGAGGAGTGACATACGACTACCGATATCCAACCCTTTAAAAAATAAAAAATATTGCATTGTAATGAAATTCACTAGGGACAAGGTACTTAAGTTTTTTTTGGTTCAAAAGTGTCTAGTTGCTGCCGCCGGAACATAATCATATTTATTCAAAATTTCCTAAGAAATAGGGTGAAAAATTGCGCATTGTATGGGTCACAGTTTTTATTGTGATGGTCTTACCATGACGCACCTGGGTAAAGGTTGCGTCATTTTAATGGAAAGTGCATTATTCATTTTGTTCTGGGTCATTTATTTTTTAAATGTTTTAAAATCTATTTTGTTTGTTTGTTCTGTTGAAAATATATTTTCACCCGTCAGTATATCGGATTTCAGATTTATTATATATTGTTTTATTTCATTCTATTTTTATTATGCACATGTATTTTAATTTCTTTTAATTATTTCATACGTGCACCATAATAGCGTAGTTGTGTGTTATCTTTGATTATCACGAGATTGAAATGATAACATGCAGGTTTGAGGCATTTAATTTTACTGCAACCATTAAATATTTCATCATTAAAAATCGCGTAAATAAAATGTAGTTCTAAATTACGTTAAAATTTAATTTATATGAAGCGCCATCTTGAGACTGATAAAATAAATTGCCGTTCTATCACATGAGAATTGGTTTCCTGCCACTGAAGTTAATGATCAGCTCCTCGAACCAGGTTGTTGTTGTTGTTGTTGTTGTTGATTTGGTTTAGAGGCGCGTTTCATTCAAATTTGAATATTTGCGCCTAATCTGATCGGACCGATCGGGCCGATCGGGCCGATCAGAGTCAGTTTAAAGGCGAATACAAAGAGCTGCCCGTAGACGTTGCCAGGGACGATTATCGTTTTTGACACATCATTGTTTCAATCTTAACATGGTTCTAGATAAAAAAAACAAAAAACAAACAAAACAAAACAACAACAACAACAACAACAACAACAAATACAACAACAACAACAAACAACAAATACAACAACAAACAAACTACTTTGCAGTTGAGTGTAATTTTCTGATTATTCATTTGCGAGTGAGCAAAAGTTTTAAGATTTATCTCTAAAGCTGAAGGCAATGGGTGTTGAATTATGTACAGCGATATTCTTAATAAAAATGATAAGAGGATAATAGTAGAAGCGAGAAAGCGTAGCGAGTGAGCTTTGGAATTTTTTTTAGAAAAATGGTCCTCGTTCCTTTTATTATTTAGGGGCACTGCTCATTCTTGAATAATTTAGGGCATTGTGCCCCTCCTACCCCCTGCTCCACTGCCTCACATAGTGCTGATATCAGTAGGAGAATCTATTATTATGAAGCCTCTCTGATTATTTGAAGCTAGGTACAATGGCTCTTTTGTGGCCTTATATATATATATTTATAATATCTATTACACACACACACACACACACACACACATGTACCTACATTTTTATATTATACTTATATCTACCGATGTCGCACTTATCAGAAGACAAAAGGGGCACTTATCAGAAGGTAAAAAGGGCACTTATTAGAAAGCAAAAGGAGCACTAAGCGAAGAAAAAAGGGGTACTTTGGGGGTACTTGAAAAATTGAGGGGGCACTGTGCCCCCCCCCCCCCCGGAGCTCTGATTCTGATCACCATAGCATTGATAAAGATATGATGGTAATTTGAACTTAGGTAAAGTATACATATCGATATCCTGAACAGAAAATGGAATTAAAGATCACATGAAAACAACAAAATGATGAGGAAATATACTTAAGAATCTAAAGTATATTTCCTCATCATTATGTCGTTTTCATGCGATCTTTAATTCCATTTTCTGTTCGGGATATCGATATGTATACTTTAGCTAAGTTCAAACAGTATACTAAGGATAGAAGATATAACATAAAATAATAGAAACAATAAACACTAATAAAAGATGAAAAAGTAGAGAAAAAAATGATTACTTATGACAATTCAAGCTTTGCATTATACGTTTTTTAATGGCGTTATTTCAAATGAAGGTATATAGTGGGGGGGAAATGAAGGTATATAGTACCCTTCATTATTTTTTAACGCCTCTTAAAACTAGCTTCTCCACGAGTACATGAAGCAGTGAAAATAAGAGTCAGGTCTGTTAACAAAATTTGGGGGACAGACTAAAATTTTTTGCCTGTGAGTCATATGTATTAAAAGCGTTCATTTTATATAGGGTGCCACGAAATCAGTGAATGGCACCCTATTTAAAAATGCTAATTTATGCAAAAAACACAAATTCAGTTATTTGTCTGGAAATATAAAAACTAGATTTTTAAAAAAAGATTTTCATATCCAGGTGAATCTGATGAAATAATCAAATTTATTTTGCTTTATCTTAGTGTTAATTTATGTTGATTTATGCATAAAACACATATTCTATGATATACTCAGAAAATAAATGTGGAAGGGCTTCATATTCTACCACATAGGTTAGATCGATCGGTTAGATTAAAATAACATTAATAATTCCAATAATTTTGTACTGTTTATTTATTTTACTGCATGGTAATTTATTGTACAGTATAAGTTTAAGTACGCTCAAACGTAAATTGAAAAAATCACTAATTGCTTTTTATGAACATTGATCCCTCAATGATCCTGATGACGATTGTTGTTTACCTGTGTAGCAAAATCTATAGACGAAATGAAACCTTCAAGATCTTGTCCCTTTCCCACCCTCCCGTCCTAACCCCCACCTGTCACTTTGTCCTTCTTCTTCCGTCTTTTGTAAAGTTTACTCCTTTAAATCGTTACTATTTTCCTCTTACTATTTCCAACATTTTTGTGTTTACAGTATTTTTCAATGCTTTCTCTTCGATAGAAATTGTGTTATGTCTATAATTTGTTTGCTTTCCATGGCCATGTATCTGTCTTCTTCTTTTTTCCCTTTTATTGGGCATTTTATGCATGATTGCCCAGTCTAGTTCTTTTTATGTGCTGTATTCATGCTTTATCTTTTTGCCAGGGACCAGCGCTTCTACAAGCTCTGCTTCTAAACTGGTCTCTGTTTTCATTCTCATTTTCATAAAATTAATCTCACGTAGTCTTCATTGATGTCTTTTTTTTTCTCTCACAACTCAAACTTTAATGCACTTTGTTTTGCTGTAATGATCGAAAAATATTTATGCACTAAGTTGTGTTGTCAATTATTTTGAATATTGTCAATTTCATAATACTTATTGTTATATACTTTGAAAAAATGAAAATGTAATGAAATAAAATCTAAATCTGAATCTGAATCTGAATCTGAAATCTAATTGATTCATATTTATGCATAATGCACATTTCCAATGACATATCAAGAAATGACTATACAAGCACCTCAAATTTGTAACATATGGGTGAATAAGGTCGGGTTAATGAAATGACTATGTTAGGTGTGATATTCTGAGAATATTCCTTTACTTTTAAAACTATTTTATTATAATTTATGCATATTAATGCATAAAACAAAAATGTCAATGGTATATCAATAACCGACTATACCAGGACTTCCAATTTGATACTTACAGGTAAACAAGGTGAGGTAAATGAAATGGCAATGGTAACCTGCAATTTTCAGAGTATTTTTTAATGCTGAAGCTCCTCATTACGTACAATATGAATGGCATTAACACTTTGGATACATGTAATTCCATAATTTGCATGAAGATATGAGTTATTCTGATGGGTCCTGTGGGAAAAAATAAATCTGTATATTATAGGCACAACAAATACATATATTGAAAGTTTTGTACATTTTCAAGCACTTTTATTTTTACCTTGTCTAGGTAGATTTTGAACAATAATTGGCATATAGCAGAATTATGCATGAAGATGAGATTTAATTCGATGGGTCCTGAGTGAGAAAAAATAAAGCTATAGCCACTAGAAATACATATAGAAAGTTTGGAACATTTTTAAGCCATTGATATTTACCACGTCAGTGCATGTAAATGGCATAAATTAGCTTAATTCTGCATGAAGATGTGGTTTGATTCGATGGGTCCTGTGGGGAAAAATGAAGCTATTGTCCTAACAAGTACATCTGCAAAGTTTGGTGCTTTTGTAAACTCTGTCCCCAAACTCAAAAATATGGGCTTAACAAGAGAATTTCCGCGCGGAGCGCCCGACGAAATTGAAGTCTGATCGTGTAATAGGCCTACCTTTTATATTTCATTTTTTGGAAGGTTTGATTTCCCTAGTTTTGCATCATTTTTTTCCTTATTTTAATATTTTACACCCCCAGGTTTATTGGGAGAACGATATGTCTCCCCAATATTTTATTGGGGGCAACTGCCCCCTGCCACCCCCCCCCCCCCCCAGGATCGACGCCCCTGGTGTCACGTTACCGCCATCAATCTCGATGGTTACTGTTATAGACCATCTCCTTATTCAGGTTGTTTTTGTTATTTGTTTTTATTTGGCAACTAGTCAAAGCTGACTATTTTTGCCACAAATATTATGTTAAAACTTCTAACATTGTTTTTCTTTGAATAAGATACAATGCATTTTTTCAACTATAGTTATGAAAATAAGAAAAGGAAATCATATAACTCGTTTCAAAAACATTTTAAAAAAATACCATCCCGCCAAACGGACACTTGGGCACTTTTCCCACCTTTTCGAAGATGCCGTCTTAACAATCATCGAATTAAGTCTCTTTGATTTTTGGCCAAAGGAAATTTGGCCTAGGTCACTCAGGCATAGGTTGGGGGTGTCAGTGATAGAATGGCTACTGGGATGATATGACCGGTAATTTTGTATTGATTTGGTAAATTCAATTGACATTATATTGATAAGGCAAAAAATGAGGCTACAGTGATGAAAAGTGCAACGGTTGGTTAGTTATTTTCAATTATGCTATTATGATTAGCTTAACGTTGAGGACGTCATCTCACGCTCTGCTTATGACTACCCCTTTTTTCTATGTTTATAATTTTATGTGACCATACATGTTGAAAGATTGTACATTTATGATGATGTATATCAAAATAAATTAATATCAAATCAAATCAAAGCAAATCAAATGATTAGCTTACATGTATGATTCGTAGGTCATACTAAGTACAACCAAATAAAGGGGACGAGATGAGCCTACACACTTGCTCCGTTTCTGATATATTATGATATACACATATTTCTTTCTTTTTTTTCCTTCTCATCCTTTTTTATTTCATTATTATTATCATTATTAATATTCTTCTTCTTCTTCTTCTTCTTCTTCTTCTTCTTCTTCTTCTTCTTCTTCTTCTTCTTCTTCTTCTTCTTCTTCTTCTTCTTCTTCTTCTTATTTTATACACATTACGTTCGACTGCTTGCTTGCTAAAGGGAAAGAAGTAGCGTAAGACAGAGATCTGGATTTCCCAAGCCTTCCCTGTAAGACCTCAAAGTCCTACTCCTCTCCCCGGAATGTCGGTCGAAGGAGGAGAAGAAGAAAAAAATAAAAATAAAATAAAACAAAATCAAAAACAGAACCAAAATTTAGAGGATTTTTACATAGTCAGTGTGTGAGAGATAAATTATTCTATTCTGCAGACACATTAAAATATTTATAAGATGAAGAGACGAAATATTTTAATAAAAATAAATTTTCATAGATATTTTTTAAAGAATAACTTTTATTTATAGTTTTCATCTATAAAGAAATACTTCTATTTACATTTTATCAAGAAATATACGGAGAAAAACAATTTATCCTAAAATAACCTAAATGGGAAAAGTATCTTTGAACTTTGAACTTTGAACTTTATTGAAAAAAGACACCTTTTGGCCCCAGGGGGGCATATAAAGGCTTAACACAAACAATATAACGTATGTACAAAAGGGAAAAAAAACATATTAAATTGTCAATAATCATCAACAAGGCAGCGAATGAAATTTACAGTATGAACATTAGTTTCAATAATCTGCATCTGGGCAAGAATCGCAAATACATGTACATGCTATCAAATATTGAAATACCTTTAAACATCTTTGGTCTTCCAAAAGGGAGAATATTGGGTTTGAACATTAGTAATAAAACCAGTGTACTAGAAACAGTTTAGCATACATGTAGACAAACAAAGATATAAACTGTAATATACTATCACGAAATTCAACACATGCAGTACATAAAATTGAACACAATGCCTACAGCATGTAAGCAAAAACATGCAAAGTATGCACGAGAGACAATAGGGTTACTCATATAGTCTTTCAAATGTCCTGACCTGATGAACTCATACTGTAGTTATGTATGGGATTTCGAAATTTAAAGTTGGGAGAGGGATATAATACTGTGTGAGTGGGAAGAGGATTATATGGGGGGGGGGGGGTGGGAAACCTAGGGTGGCTTTGAGGATCTGAACTTTGTATTAATAGCACCAATCAACTTACATAACTTAAGCAGTTTTCCTTTACTTTTGCAATTAAGCAGTTTTTCCATTTTAAAAGTATTCGGATATCTATAATAACATTTGGGTAACAAATCCTGCCTCTGAGTACTGAAGAAGCTACATTCAAACAGGGTATGAAATTCGTCACCAATCTTATTCTGATTACACAATGTACATAATCTTTCGTCATAATTTGTATCATCATATCTTCCTGTTACAACTGGAAGTTGGGTGTTTGCTAGTCTAAACTTAGTAAGATTAATAGCCTGCTTGCGGGGGAGAATCAAAAGATATTTTTCTAAATTGAACTTATTTTTAAAAATTCTATAATTAACACATGTATTACTTGATTCAACAGTGGAGAACCAAGATTGAATAGACTGATCTTCTAATCTTTGCTTGATGTTCTTTTTTAGCCATGGGATACTGCATGTTTGAGATAGCCAAACATCATTAAAACCCAGTTAGTGATCACCTTTTGTACAGCAGACAACCAGTCTGATTGAAAATCTGGGGTATTTTGCATATTAAAAATAAGACAATACATGATATTTGCAGTGGAAGAATGATCTTTCTGAACCAATTTAGACCAAAAGCTAACCATTCTATATTTCACATAATTCATAACTGGATAACGCCCAAGTTCTCCAAGGACCATGCATGTAGGAGTTGACTTTTTACAATTAAGAATGATTTTACAAAATTTTAAATGCAATTTTTCAGCAAAAGTACATTGTGAATAGCTCCAAATTTCACAGCCATAAGTAACAATGGGTAGTACAAGGCTATCAAATAACTTAAGTTGAATATCAATAGGCAATACAAGTCTTCTACATTTAGCAATTAGGGAGTACGTTGCTTGTACGTTGTTGATAGACGTACATGTAGACTAGTACCGGTTTTTATCGTCACCTGAGCTGACATATCGTGACTGCACTGACGTCATGCTATATTTTCGCCGATAAAATAAGCGCAGCAAACGCTGCTAGCTAGCTGCATACTGAACTGAGCTGACTTTGGCGACCACAACTCTGCGACCAATAAAGGTCAACGAACTTTGTTGCACGGCTCTATGCCTTTTACGTGCAGCGCGAATTGATGGTGTCCTTAAAAGTGCCCATAAGAATTTAAACAATAATTCCAAGATTGAGGAATGGAGAAAATCTATATGCTGCTGTATTTTCTTCCTCAGGAATGTGTTGTAAGCCTGCTGATTTACCATAATCAATTACGATTTCTTAGAATGAATTACTTATTTCTGTTGTATGATATAAATCTTGAATATATGACTTTAAAATGTTTCATGAAGCAAAATGAAAAGAGTAGACCGATATCGGATCGAGGAATAATTTCGCGTGACCGCCGTCATCCTAAAAAAATACTAATATGCCAAAGAGGGAAACTAAAGCACAAAAAAAAAAAGAAACACCCCACAACAATTTAATCAGTATTTAATGTTAAGTCACTTCGACAGTATGACGAAAGCACGCACTGGATGAGAGGAGAGGGGGGATGGGGGGGGGGGGGGGGTCATGTTAAATCCTTTCTGTGTCACACCTCGACATTTCGATTTCTTAGCTGTTTACATGAAGTCAAAGCTTAAGAGTTTCTCTTTTCACCCATGTATGTCACGCCTTGGAACACTCTTTTAATTTTTTTCTATTCATCTCAGTATTTGAGAAAGATTACTCTTAAATTGCTGAATTTGGTCCAAAAGCATGTTTCTTCATAACTCTAGCTGTACAACACCTCGACATTTCAATTTCTTAGTTTATTATTATGACGTGAGAGCCAGGGAGTTTCTCTTTTCGTCCATATATGTCAAGCCTTGGAACACTCTTTCATTAAATTTTTATTTGGGGAGAAACCCTGTTCAATTTCTGCGACCAATTCCAAAATTCGCATGCGCGCGACCTATTGCCACAGGTTCAGGCAGTATATACGAATACGCGCACGGGATGCGAGGTGAGGGGGGGGGGGTCAAGTTAAATCCTTTCTGTGTCACACCTCGACATTTCAATTTCTTGAAATGTCGAGGTGTGGTACAGCTAGAGTTATAAAAAAGCATGTTTTTGGACCAAATTCAGCAAATTTAAGAGTAATCTTTCTCAAATACTGAGATAGATAGAAAAAAATTAAAAGAGTGTTCCAAGGCGTGACATATATGGGTGAAAAGAGAAACTCTTAAGCTTTGACCTCATGTAAACAGCTAAGAAATTGAAATGTCGAGGTGTGACACAGAAAGGATTTAACAACCCCCCCCCCCCCCTTCACCTCGCATCCCATGCGCGTATTTGTATATACTACCTAAACCTTTGGCAATAGGTCACGCGCATGCGAATTTTGGAATTGGTCGCAGAAATTGAACAGGGTTTCTCCCCAAATAGAAATTCAATGAAAGAGTGTTCCAAGACTTAACATATATAGGTAAACAGACAAATCCTCTGGCTCTCACCTCGTGTAAAAAACTAAGAAATTGAAATGTCGAGGTGTGGTACAGTTAGAGTTATAAAAAAGCATGTTTTTGGACCAAATTCAGCAAAATGAAGAGTAATCTTTCTCAAATACTGAGATAAATAGAAGAAATTTAAAAGAGTGTTCCAAAGCTTGACATATATGGGTGCAAAGAGAAACTCTTAAGCTTTGACCTCATGTAAACAGCTAAGAAATTGAAATGTCGAGGTGTGACACAGAAAGGATTTAACTTGACCCCCCCCCCCCTTCACCTCGCATCCCGTGCGCGTATTCGTATATACTACCTAAACCTGTGGCAATAGGTCGCGCGCATGCGAATTTTATAATTGGTCGCAGAAATTGAACAGGGTTTCTCCCCAAATAGAAATTCAATGAAAGAGTGTTCCAAAGTTTGACATATATAGGCGAAAAGAGAAACTCCCTGGCTGTCGAGGTGTGGTACAGTTAGGGTTATAAAAAAGCATGTTTTTGGACCAAATTCAGCAAATTTAAGAGTAATCTTTCTCAAATACTGAGATAAATAGAAGAAATTTAAAAGAGTGTTCCAAGGCTTGACATATATGGGTAAAAAGAGAAACTCTCAAGCTTCTACCTCAAATAAACAGCTGAGAAATTGAAATGTCGAGGCGTGGTACAGAGTGGGATGAATGCGGACTCCCCCCCCCCCCGCCCCCACCTGCCCCTGCATCCCGTATTTTGTTGTTGCTGAGTTGAAGAATATAATTTTAAACCCCATCCTCCCCCCCCCCCCCCCGTTTTTTTTTGCAGATTTTCTGTCATTTCATATTTCAATTTTAAGATTAATAAAACTATTTTACATACATTTATTGTATGTATGTAGACTTAGTATTGTATTTGTTTTTACATTTTTGAAAATTTCTGTTCGGGGGGGGGGGGGATCATATCCAGAGGCATAGCCAGTGCGATTTAGGAAAATGTAATTCATAGCATCGAAAATGAATAAAAACATGTTTAAAAAATAACACATGAATAAAAAGGGGGAAAAAATGGTTTCACTGCATTGCCCAGTTACACATTCTCATGGTTAGTTTCAATACATAAAGATTTATAAGCATGCAATGTCAATAAAATTACATTTTATGTTTCAGTTTTATGTAGATCTACCAATGATAGCAAAATTATACGTTGTAAGAAAATTTTCATTTTTCCTTTTGATTTTGGCATTTTTAAAGATACCGTAATTGGTCGCGTAAGTTGTGGTCGCCAAAGGCAGCGCGCGCAACGCATACTGATTACTGTGTACCGGCCGGTCGGTATTCCCAGCTATTTTGTTACTTGTGATATGATGTGCATGTATTAAATAAAGACGACTCTGTGTTGAAAGTCTTAACGTAAAGGTAAGTTGGATTTACTGGATTTAAGTTTGATCTTAATAGGGGGCGATTAGCACAGCTAGTTGGATTAATGCTAAGGCAGCAGCATTCTTCCAGAAACTGGGAAGACTATTTCGGTACGGTACCGAGCGCGAGGTACCTTAAGCAGCCCCCCGCCGCTCCGGCTAAGTTAAGCTACGGTCACAAAGGTTCGTACGAACGATGCGTTCGCGTTCGTACGATTCTCACTGTTCGTACGAATTCCGGAGTTCGTAGAGATTCGTAGGGCATAGATTCTTACAGCCGTAGCTTCTTACGAAATTCGTACGAACGCCGTTTAATTCGCAAGAACAACTTAAGACCTTGTTGACAGTAGAGGCGCACAGCCGCAATGTCGGAGACTCTCTCCCATTTGGGAGATTGTCTCTGTTATCAGAGACTTTTAAGTTTTATAAATATTTTTGGTAGTCGATGTGGGAGACAGTCTCCCATTTGGGAGATCGATTTTCTTTGTTTACATTTGCGGCAAAGGGATTACCTCAGCGCAAAATGAAAATGTGATAAGCAGATTCCTCATGAAAAATTACCCTATAGACCTACGTGGTGTGTTTTAACTGTCTACTTCAAAGATTCACCATCTACGGTACTTTTGTTTTCATAACATTTTTGTTATGACCCACACACAAAACAAATCGGTTTCTGACCTCTGTCAGGCAAAAATTTGGCTGGGATAAACTGCCTTGTTGTTGGTGTTGTTTCTTTTATCCTTTTGTAAGCTAAGTCTCCAAAATGGGACAGTCTCTCAAATGGGAGAGAGTCTCCGATATCGGCCGTGCGCCTCTGCTACTTGAGAAACGAAGTGATTTTCGGTTATACAATGGTCCTGGAGTTCATACCTTTTTCGTAAAAATGCCTTGAGTTATTCTTTCGTCAAGCATACGGCCATCTTACAATTTTTGTAGTCGCAAGATGGTCGTACGTGCAACTCACGGCACTCTCAAGTCATTCGTTAAGAAGATCTTACAAATTTTTGTTTATTTGCATATTTCTTCGACAGGAGATGCTTCCTCGTCGAACACCTGGTCCATGAACAGAGTGAGGATTTGAACTTCGCGCGTTTGGCTTTATACCCCCTAAAACTCAACAATTGTACAAATTGTGTACCTATGCTTTACAAGCACCTTACGAATGCCTTACAAACGCCAAGAGTCGTTCGTAAGAGCGCCGTACGAATCTCCGTAAGGCGTTCTTACGAACACCATAAGAGCCCTCTATGAACAACTTAAGGCGTTCTTACGATCATCGTAAAAATTTAAGGCTTCTAGAATTGTCTCTCGACCCTACAAAATCTTGCGCGGTTCTTGTTCTTACGACGTTCGTACAGCCACCTTACGAAGAGGGGATTTTGTACAACGTTGAAAAATATCTTGGACAAGACCATCGACCAGGCTGCGAACTTATGAATGATCTACGAACGGTCTACGAACACTGGTTTCATACGACCTTCTTGAGAAGATCTTACGAAATCGTCTAAAAATCGTTCGTACGGCGTTCGTAGCAGTTCTTTATGGTATTTGTGACCGAGGCTTTAGCCTGGAAGGCTCTTTGAAGAGTAAAAAAAAAAAAAAAAAAGAAAAGCTGACACTACCCTTCTGTGAAGAGTCAGCCCTTTTTTTTTTCTTTTTTTTTTAGAAGAGTAGCGTCGGCTTTGTTTTGTTTTTACTCATAAAAGAGCCTTCCAGGCTAGCTCCGGCAGCGTCGCTCTAGCATGTCTAGCAGGGAGTGCTGTGGTTCGGTACGGTTACAGCACACCGCTGCACTGGAGCTGGAGAGGCGCTAGAAATTTCATGCGCACAAGATCTGTAACTATTAGATCAGCAGACAGTGAATGCACTGCTTGTGCTACAGATGCTTCCAAGTTCCATAATTTTGAGCTCAACAGAACACCAAAAATACTTACATTGTAGATCAAGGAGGTACTTGATTGATTACAACTTAGTTTAAAAGTTCATAACTTTCGTATTTCTATTGTATTTTGCTCAAACCTTCATTGATCTGTTTCTTTAATTTTTCTAAAAATCTAGCTCTAAGTGCTTTTTGTAAAACCAACTTGTAATAAGCGTGGACTTTCCCTTAAAGCATCAATAATTCTTTTATCATCCCTAGGTAACTGTCTGAAAGTGGCAGAGATGGGAAAAAAGAACATCCACGCTCCCTCCCCCAACAATGCAAATTTGGTTCCCCCCCCCCCCCCCCCCCCTTGTTGATGACAAGGTCTGAATGTATGATGGGGGACCTAAAGCTACACACTTACTTTGTTTCCAATGGCTAAAAATTCACTTTTTCAATGATTTATTCCAATTTCTTTCATTAGAGGGAAAGTCCACCCTGATATTAATTTAATTTTGATACAAGCAGAAAATACAAGCAGATTACCGGTAGTGAGAGTCTGAGCAGAATCCGATAAGAAAGAATTAATGAATTTTTGAAGTTGTAATCAAACATAGATTGGCAAGTTAGTGATGTATCTTTCTAGCTCCACTACCATTAGCTCAGTATTGAAAATTCCATAAATTGACCTTTAAATTTGTTTCATATAGGGGTGTGCAAAAACATATGCAAAGATTGTATTTAGGTGTATATTTAGTACAGATTTTCTTTAGAGGAAATAGAAATTCATGATTTTGTAGTTCAGTGCAAATAGGAGAGGTAAGGAGTTGCCTATTTGTCTTTGATTTATTTCAATTCAAGAGATTAATAACGAAATTCTTTTTTTTTTAAGTTAGAGTTTGTTCAACTTTCACTGATCGCTTTAAAAAAAATTCTGCTTCTGTTAAAACCAACTTGATATCCAGGTGGAATTCCCCCCTTTTTCCGGTTTTTATTGAAAGTAACCGATGTAACAACAATCGATGTCATAAAAATATGATTAACCTTTTCGGGACAATTGACCACATTTTGTGGTTTGGCTCAATAACTTTTGATTCAAAGCTCTAAAAAATAAACCAGATGTAGGCCTATGAGTACAAAGAGAAAAAAAATTCTGCACATACTGTGTCCATTTTTGTTACAACATTGCATTTGATGCCAGGAATTTAAAAAATGAGAATAAGCTTTAAAATCCTCAAATTAGCAATACATTGAGAGGTTCAAAATCATTGTTTTTTATCAAAATTGGCAAATTTTTTTTCAACTTTTCGACAAAAGTGCGATCCATGTACATGTATATTGTTTTCAAAGACACTATACCTTATTAAAACCTTGTAGCACTAAAAGAAAAATATTGTTGCCAATTTGAAGAACAAAATGTGATCAATTTAGCCCTCAAATAATTCCTGTCCTGAAAGGGTTAAAACAAATAAAAATAAACAAAAATATAGAATCACAAAGAATAGAAGAAAAATGAGCAGTATACATGAACATACACATGTACATCGTTACTCCATACATGTATGATGTATAGGCAGGCGGGGGAACAACAATTACAAATCAAATCTCCATTTATGAAAATTTGAATTGAGTTTACCATTTTCTTTGTTTCAGTTCACACTAACCAAGTTCTGCAATATCTAACTTCAAAATAAACCTGTTAAGCCTTTTTATTGGGGATAAAAATGAACTTTTCTCAGTCAAAACTCAAAATTTTAGTGTTGAAGTTTAAACCACCGTCTTGTATGTTAGTCACTAAAAGGGTTAAATTTCCACAGTCTCGTCCTGTAGTTTATTGCCTTGAAAAAAATGATATTGGAAAGTTTCAAAATGGAAGTGATACATTCTTTTTGTTACCATATTTGATTCTGAAGAAAAAGAACCCAATCCTCTGGTTCTGTTTTCTCATTTATTAATAAATTGCTTCTCTTGGCAACCGATTTTGTATCTTATCAATTTAAAGGTCAAGCACCATCAGGTCGATTTTGTGTGAATGAATAAGGGTGATCCCTGGTTTTATACATGTAACTTCCTCTCATGGTTGCCCAAACTCTCTTAAATTATGACTTGTTTTTGATTAATTGCTATGTCTTCCCATTATCATACTTCCTCACTCATTATTAAATTCTTCGAAAGACTTTGGCCATTGTAAGTATAGCAATACCTAATTGTTTTCTTCAAAATCACAAAACTCCATATAATCTGCTGTTACATGCTACTTCCTTAATACATCATGTTAAAGGGAAATTAATGCTTTCATAGAGAATTGGCTTGGTTGAAAGCAAACAAAAAATTCAGAGAAACAGATTAGTGAAAGTTGGAGATAAATCAGATAAAGCAAAATAAAGGAAGTTAAATGAAGTTTAGGTTTGAGATCACTAATGATATGGACATCCTTGTATTTGGCAATGCAGACATGTGTGATGTCATATGTGGAGAAATTTCCTAAATTTGTTTGTGCATTAATTACTCAAAGTATCCCTTCTCAACTCTTGTGGTGAAACAAACAGTTTCTCATCTATAGGAGGAAATGTGTTATCATGGACGAAAAGTCTATTCTATCATTAAAATGGACGAATGGAGCATTGGTTATTTTTATTTCTCCACATGTACATGTATGACATGACACATCATGACCAGATTGACTGCATTGCCAATTGATAGGAGATTCCCCATATCATTAGTGATCTGTGCTTTCAAACATATAATAACTCAATACCCTTTGTCCAATTTTTCTCAAACTTTCACTTCTTTCCTTCTCTGATTTTTCTTTCACTCAATCCAATTTTCCATGAAGGGTTAATTCCCCTGGGGGAAGTAAGTCCACCCTGATATTAAGTTGGTTTTAAAAGAAGGAGACAAATTAAGGAAACAAATAATTAAATGTGTGACCAAAATCCAATAAGAAATAAGAATGTATAGTAATGAATTTTTGAAGTTGTAATCAATCAAGCATAAATTGGCAACTCTGTGTCATCTGGCGAGCTCCTCTTCCATTTTCCCTGTAGTGAAAAAATCATAAATTTCCATTATCTCTCTAAAAAAATATTTTATCCTATATGCACCTTAGATATAATCATTTCACTTACATGTACATGCATTTACACAAAACTTGTATAATACAAATCTATTCCCTCATCAAAAACAAAGAAAATGAAAATTTATGAAAATTGTTTGTGTGAGGAGTTAACGGAAGAGATGCTAGCAAGATATGTCACATAGTTGCCAATTTGTGTTTGATTTTGCTCGAACTTTCATGGATCTGTTTCTTTAACTTTTATGCTTGAACTTTTAAAACCAACTTAATATTAGGGTGGACTTTCCCTATTAAAGGAGCCTCCAGTATTTCATATTTTGTGATACTTTGTGAGCTTAAACATGTCAGGAAACAGGAACATCTCATCCCAGTTGTGAAATGAAGACAACATGACCATGAAGTCAGGCTTGTAGTCAGGCTTTTAGTCAGGATGATGTCTTGGTGTCTAACAGATTCCCATTTCTTGTGGAAGATGCCCTATACATGTAATTTTTTTTTAAAATTCATATTGAATGAAGGTTCTTTTTTTTGGGGGGGGGGGGGGCGGGGAACCATGTCCTTCAATTCAGACATTCAATTTTGAAATCTGGCTCATAGCTTGTATGATGTGTTCAGATGAATTGTCAAAACCATTTTGAAAGGTAAGGAGAAAGGAAGTACATGAAGGGTGAACAAGGAAGATGGGCAAACTAGCCCAGGACACGGAATGATGACAATCGTCAAGCAGTGGACAGGAATCCTTTGAGCATCCAGTTTAAACAACTAAAGACAGAAAGCACCGGAGAAACTTTGCCTCTTGAACCATTACATGTACATATTCACCCGAGGGCCTTCAAGCTGTAGGAAGTTATGAAGATAGATGAAGAGTTCAATAACTTTTGATTCAGAGTTCTCAAAAATATACCAGATGCATGAGTAGATAGATTGAGATGAAAAATTTCTGCAAACACTTCCCATTTTTCTTGCATGACCGAATTGTGTATGATGCCAGGAGTTCTAAAAGGAGAATAAGCTGGAAAATCCTTTGATTGGCAACACATTGAGAGTTTCAAAGTCACGTTTTTTTAATCAGAATTTGCCATTTTGAAAACTTTCTGACAAAGGTCAAAACCGGGTATATTGTTTTCAAAGACATTACATTTTTTTAGAACCATGTACATGTAGCACTAAAAGAAAAATGTTATTGTTGCCAGTTTGAAGAACAAAATGTGATCAATTTTGCTCTTAAAGGGAGCCACCGCTCGGTATCCATGTGCGTTCAATTTCATTCACTTGCCCCTACATGTATTGCAAGGCCGAGCAGTCAGTTGGGTTGTTCAGTTTGTCTTTCTTTGGTCGTATGCGTGTAACTGCAATTGCGTGTTCGTTTACCAAAGATGTACGAGGATTCCTGAATGTTACCCGAGCTGGGCCAAGCTCCAAATCACCACGACTGGGGACTTTTCGGTACCTTTAAATAATTCCTGTCATGAAAGGGTTAATAAGGCCACATCCGGTTTGCAAGTCATTTCTATCCAGCCCACCCCCCCCCCCCAAAAAAAAAAAGAAATAATGAACATGGGGAAAATTTACTATTCAAAATTAGAATAGTTTTAATAAAAATGTAATTTGTTTCCAGTAATGACATAGACCTTTTCATTTTGTTTGTCATATGGATGAGAAAATGATATACATGTAGAGTACTGGCATAATTCCTAGTGAAAAGTGATGTAGACAAGAAATCCAGTTTATTCAACAGGTGTCCTTGTTTGCCCGAATTTACACTGATAATGTACATGTACTATGTATGTCATTGACATAAATAGACCAAACAATGCTTTAAAGCTTTGTTTATTGTTTGTCTCCATAATAATGAGCCTCATGTGATCATGTACCGGTAAATTACAATGGGTATTGTGTAGGAGCACTGGTCTTGAACAGATTTTTATTTGAGGAGGGGGTGGGGGGGGGGGGGGGGGGGACTCATTTAGGAAAATATTTGTACAATTTACAGTGTACATGTATGTGGGTGCCTGTAGTGTATACAATCATGTACATGTGCCAACCATCTTTTTCTCTCTCCCTGTCTTTCTGTCTTCAGAAGTGCTTTATCATTGTTACTAAGTTAATTGTTCAAACAAATGTTCACGATGCTGTCATGTAATCTGATAAGTGGAGATCTATATACTTGTAAACCTCACTTGCCACAGAACTTCAGTGGTTTTTGTGACATATTTTTTTGCTACTTAAGCTGTCATTTTAATTGAGTAATTAAACAGATAACAATGTACCCTACATGCATGTGTCATCAGTGTTGCTTTTTCTATTTGAAACAAAATGACCATAAACTTCCCAGAATTATTGTGCAAGGTAAAAAAATTTGTGGTCAGGTTCTACATTGTGTACATTTTCATCTGTACTTTACACAAGAGCATGATTGTCAGATCGTCAGAGAATTCACTATAAATATTAACAAATGTTAGTGAGATGTCGGTAGATGGTGCTAGGCTATTGCTTAGGAGGTCTGCATTGGAGTTATTCAGCTTTTCTCTCTATGCCCTGTCTTACAAAGAGTTTTGACAAAATCAATTTGGACAACTTTAATTTCAACTGCAATTCTGTACTGGAGAGATTTATGTACATGCATGTACATGTAGGTACATTAAGTTTGAGATTGATTGTGTAATTAAGTCTGCGATTGGTTGGGGTACTTAGCATCCATTCTGGTCAATCGCACATCTCTATAAGATGTGGCCCCGTAGTCTCGTATGCCATCAACTAATTCTTGTGAGTTCGCCAGGGAAAGTCAAGAAGTGATATTTTAGTGTGTATGAAAACAAATAGTTGTGACCGGACTCGTAGATTTTACCGTCCTCAACTCAGGTTTGTTACTCCTGTAATTTCAGATGGAATCGCTAAGGAGCAAGTGCCTGGCAGCCACCATTTTGCTGGTTGCCGCAGCAACGCTGGCCGGTGCCATCACGCCAAAGGTCATCCAAGGGGTAGTTGAGGCAGAGCGAAAGATGACAGTAGGGGGCGTCCCAGGGAACACCTCCAAGGCATGCGTAGATGCCATTAATATTTTATTTCTACCAACATCGACTCATCTCATGGAATATGGTATGAGCTCTCTGTTTTATTTTATTAAAGGGAAATGAAACCCTGGGGGAAAATGCATTTTAATAAAAAGAGAGGATAGAGAGAAGCAATTTAAAAAATTTCCATCAAAATCAGTCAAGAAATGAGAAAGTTATGAAAGTTTGAAAAGTCTCAATTTAATTTCTATGGCGATCCTCAAATTGGCAATGTTGCTTCAAAGTGACAGAGTAGGACAACTGTGTTTTCTACACACAATTTCATATTTTCTCCATTCTCTCTAAAAATGATGCTTGTCTTTTTGTGAACTCAACATATGTTGTGTCAAATACATTTCTCCATGATATATCTTGAGCTAAGAAGGAGACAAGCTGCACCTTGAGAGATAATGGGGAAAATATGAAATTTTGTGTACCAAACATATGGAGAGTTGTCCTACTAAAGCTGTCATTGCCAATTTGAGGATCACCATAGAAAGTGAATTGAGACTTTCAAACTTTCATAACTTTCTCATTTTTTAACCGATTTTGATGGAACTTTTTAAAAAATTACTTCTCTCTATCCTCTCTTTTCATTAAAAATGATTTTTCTCCAGGGTTTCATTCTCCTTTAAGAAGAAGGGGAATAAAAAGTGGGAATATTGTTGAACTGGTGAAAGGTCTCTGCGGCCCTCACTTTTTTTTTTTTTTTTAAATTATCGTGCTCATTTTTCACACCAGATCATCTTAAAATATTAGTTGCTGCTGACTTCTGATCTTTAAAAAAAATGTATTAATCAGTTTTAATCCTGTGATCTTATTCAATAAGATGTTTATCAAACAAGAACTATTGAAGAGAAATTGCAATACATGGTATGTTTGTTTGTTTTCAAGCCTGGTTTATACTCTGTGTAAAATGTCACAGAGTAGACTAAATTTACATCAATAGTGTTTGGGCATGTCAAGCTGTTTTGTTTCATACATATGTATGTACTACCACATATAAGATTTTTGGTACATGTATTTGGGCCCTGTTTCATAAAACTTGTCATCGATGACAAGTTGCAATAACTGTTATAAGCTACTGAAATCCTTGCATCTGAATGGCTGAGAGCAAATTTGTCAGTAAAAATCACAGACAAGACACTTGATGAAATGCCCCCCCCCCCCGATCGGGGTAACCTCGCTAGTCATAAGGACTGCTATTCATAAGGACCACTTATTCATAAGGACCGCTATCCATAACATGTGACTAAATGAATAGCGGTTTGTACGAATAGCGGTCCTGATGAATAGTGAGCAAACCATAGACAAATTTCCTCGCTATTCATAAGGACATCCATTCATAAGGACCACTATTCATAACTACTCATTAGGACCGCTATTCATAAGGCGTGTTAAATGAATAGCGGTTTTCTATGAATAGTGGTTCTTATGAATAGCGAGCGGACCCGCCCTGATCATAGTGTTAAGCTAATAGTCTTGCTAGAGCTTAGAGCAGACCAAATTATGAAGTACAAAGGCACAGACGATGTCAATTTATGTTCAGAACTCTACAATACGGCCTACATGTATAGCACACCAAATACCTTGAACTTGCCCAACTACTGTTTTGGAAATATAAAGTTTCTTTTAAGCCGAACTGTAATTTCTATTCTTGGTTTTGTCCCTTTTATGCACTCCCCATCAGCAGAAGCTACATGTATGTTCTGTATGTAGATCTTTTTTTTTTCATTCACAGTGGCTCTTAAGCCTTTGAATTCTAAGCCAGAGATAACTGAGGCTGGAGTTTATGGAAATTTGTGTTTTACCAACAACAAATTGTTGTATCCACCGGGTTAATAGAGTTTCAGGGGCAGATTTTTTGGGGGGTGTTATTTCGTTGCTACTTTGGTACAACTTTGTATCAATATATCTTGTTTTAACTCTCTTTTTGTCTTGACAGTTTTTGATGCATTCGGCAAGCCTCAAGCGGGCATCTTACAGGGGAATCTGCACTGGCTCGGGCACTATGATGAATGTCGCTCAATAAAAGTTCCACTTCCACAGTATAACTATACAATTTCCTACAAGTACTGTGCAACCTTCTTTAGTGTCAATACCACAGCCATTGTCAAAAAGAAGGTAATGAGATATACTTGAAAGGATTTTTACTTCATCTCCCCCCCCCAAAAAAAAAAAATTGTACAGTTGGTTGAATTGTGCTATCGACTATGACATTGTTTCACATGACCACCAGCTCAATCTTCCACATGTATTCTCCGTAGTTGTCACTCAGCTATTACACATTTTCTGTGTACATTGTAAATCATGTAGCAGGTATTTTGAATCTGTGTTGTTGAATATGCAGTGTAAGTTTTGTTTTATTCTGATAAAATATATATTCTGTCGTTACGAGAAACTCAACATTGCCGTCGGTTGATGATGGCTATGCCTGTGAGACTAACGTGGTTGAAATAATGTTAAAAATTACTATTTTTTGTCAGTTTTGGCTAGAAAGCATAAAAATCACTTTCTCATTTTCTTGCTTTCTCCTACAGACGCCAGCGGGGAACCTGGCCTGGGGTGTGTGTGTGCCTAAGGAATGTACCGAGACAGATATACAAAATTACTTATCTGTCTTAATAGGTAAGTGGACATTGGGCCGTATCTATAAAACAAAGCAAAGGGTCAAGCAAATGCTTACTTGAGAACAACAATTCATCATGCTATGTGGGGAACTTGACAGTTATATGTACTCTGAGGCGTGCGTACAGTCTCAAACGTATTTAAGTCCTGTTCACCTTCCAAATTCAGTTATTTGATCATGCTGCTGTTAAATATGACAAAGTAGTTCATGATTGATTAAATTGCATTGTTTATTGATCCATAAGTGCAGTAAATTATAATCTGTCAAATGCACTCATCGAGAAAATGAAACAATTAAAGATGCAAAAATAATGGCTGATCTTCTCTGACTAATGAAAGTCAAGTAAAAGGCCAAGCTACTATGAGAGGGGCTTGAAAATATCAAGCAATTTGCTTGATCGTGAAACCTTATTCTTTCAATTCAAGCAAGTAATTTTTATTCATGGGGAAGCAGTTTCTTGCAGGAAGTATGTTCTTGCTTTTGTTTGCTATCAAATGCTAGGCTTCTGCTAGTTTTATAAATAAGTTCCTTCTGGTAACTCCAAACATTTGAACTCAATTTTATGGCACTCACTCTGTTAAAATGGCATCCACTGAGTTATGGAATAGCCTACCCGATATTGTAAAACAGGCAAATTCAGCAGAGTCATTCAAGACTCTGTTGAAAACATACCTCTTTGTCAATTGATATTTATCATTTCCTTAGGCTGTCTGGTAGTTTCAGTGACACATGAAATCTTCTCATGGTCTACTTTACTAAACTATTCTTTGTAATTGATTCTTTGTAATTGATTCTTTGTAATTAATTTTTTGATTCTTTGTAAGTAATTAATTGATTCTTTGTAATTAATTGATTCTTTGTAAGTAATAATTTAGTTTCTATTATTATGACTCCATCTACCAGGCATGCTTGTTTTCTATTCTGACCTATCTCTATATATCTTTTCTTTAAGCGCATGGGGACTTTCTTATGTAAGTGATATGCGCAATATGAGCAATGTTCATTATTATTGTTATTATTATTATTATTATTATTGTTATTATTATTATTATTATTATTATTATTATTATTATTTATTTTTAAGTATACCCATTTATAAGGAGATAGCGAAGTGGATTCTTTTCTTCTTTTTTTATTTTTCATAGAGATTAACCTCCCTGTATATATTATACTGAAAGAGTGTCTTTATGGACAGGGGTCTACACACGTACCTATACATCATTGTCCATTCGTAGCTTTGGGCATTAAGTTTGTAGTGATTACTATTTAAATATATGTTCAGTATTACAAATGTTGTACTAAGTACTGCTTGTGCAAGAATGTAGTTAAAATCATTAAAAAAAGTGTTTGATGTAAATCACATGACACTCTTCAGGATATGGCTCTGTGATATGATGTGTTCATACATGTACTGGCATACAGTATAGGCACCAGATACGCTTTGTACATATACATTGTACATGAATGTACATGTACATGTACACAAGCCATGAATACAGGCACTTGAAATTGTGTGAAACCTGTGCATTGTGGAAAACATTTGATCAGATAAAACTAATTTGAGCTTGATCAAACTGAAACTAGATGTACTAGGTTATCAAATGAATTACATGAAGCTACATGTACTTGTAAGTCTTCATTCTCTCTTGTTTTCTCTAGTATAGCAAGGTAATTAGTAAGATTTCTTTCTCTCGCTTGCTATTCAGTGAGTACCGGTACATAAAAACCTGATTTATGTGTAACCTATACAAGAATTACAAGAAATATTTATGTATTTTGTGTATCTTCACTGGCCTTTAGCAAGATATTATAGAGTTGCCACTCTGCACCCAGGTGAAGTAAATGGGTAGGCCTGCCTGGTAGGAAGGTATCCTGTGAATGCTTGTCAAGGTAATCTGATTGCATGGCCCTCAGGAAAAACAGGATTGATACTAATGAGGTTATCCTAGGATAACAATACATATATTATTATTCAGCATGTAAATTGCCCTTAATACAATGCTGTAGGCAGTTCTAACTATTTGGATTATGATATTTCAGTACTCTTTGAACAAGGAAAGTGTGTCCTTCTTGTAATTCGAAATGGGTTCATGAATTGTCAAGTCTGATATGAGGAACATCAAGATGGACAATGATAAAAAGAACCATGATTAACCCGATGACTACTGTAAACGCTGTTACTTTCGCGCGATTAAATTTTCGCGCTGAGCGACCCCCAAACATATTCGCGGGTTCTTAAATTTGTGCTGCACAATTACACGCTCGTATGTACACCCACTCCATTTATTAATTTGCACACACGCAGTCCATTCAAATGCATACGGCATGCGCAACTACACACACGCACGCACAAATGAATTGGACACACACACATATGCTGCACAATTACACGCTCGTCTGTACACCCACTCCAATTATTAATTTACACACACGCAGTCCATTCAAATGCATGCGGCATGCGCAACTACACACACGCGCGCACACAAATGAATTGGACACTCACTCACACACATATGAATGTGCTGAAGCACCCAGTTCAACCCGTGTAGGAAATCAGGCTAATATTTTCGCGAGTTCTAGAATTTGCGCCCGCCGAAAAATAGCGAGAAATCCGTGAAAATTAATGTATCACGGATATTTCTGCATTTACGGTACTGTAAATGTAAGTGTAATTCCCATAGGCTTAATACAGGCACAACCCGGTACCCGTAGAGAACGGGTTAAGAACATACTGCATATGTCCCATGAAACCTTGGTTATGATGCGTGTACATGTTTTTCAAAGTACTTTGAGGGTGAATGGGTACCGATAATTCACGTTATCTTCAGAATGCTTAATAATGGGTATATCTTCTAATTCCTGACAATCTACATTGGTCTATCACATATTTTACAAAATGGATAGTTCTTTTGCTACCTGCAACAAACCTTTTATTTTCAAAGACAAGTTATTTTGAGATGCTAGACATGAATTGATTCAACAGTGTGCATGATAGGGAATTTGCCCCAGCCATGGGTTTGTGTACACAGACTCAGTGAGTGCCTCTATATTTACTTCTGTAAATGTATATTTGTACATGTAGACATACTGGTTCAAAGTCCCTGAATTGTATACAAGGTTGTCTATGCTGTCCATATAGATAGATAGATAAATGGATTTTATTAAATCTTCATGTATGGCAGTTTTACAACTGTAGTAAACATGAATTACAATCAAAACATTAAAATAGTAACATGAGAAATCAGTTACATGAAATTACTCTAAACAAATATTGACGCAAAGAGAAGAAAGGCATGACCCAGCAAGAGCATTTTATATAACATTTAATTAAAAACATTAAAAATATCTATTCATCTTTAAAGAGTCTTACAACTGTCATAAAATATGTTTTATGTGTGATGTATGTAACTGACCAACATATACATGGCCATAATGTTAAATCTTATTCCACTTCCTAAAAATATGACTACCTTTCGGGATATTGAAAGTCCGCTACCCTGCTCTGAGATATAATATGCAATTGACAAGAAAATTTATTTAGTGATGGCTCTTTTTTCATGTACGGTGGCTTTTTAAAGAGTTTGAGGGCAAATCGCACTCAGCACTTGTATTTTTTGGCTACAGGTACTACCTTTTTCAATGCCGTACATCAGGAAAGTTTCAGGCCAATATCTCACAAAATCATCAAATACTTTCTGAGCTGACTAGTACACTTACATGTACATCTGTAGGCCTGCATCTATACGCATTGACATTTTTAAATTCCAAAATTCTTTATGTTGTCTGGAGCTTTTGTTCCTCATTGAGACTGATCCCAAACCAAAATTTGTACCAGTCCTCTTCCTCTGCCTTCCTCCCCCTTTCTCCTTCATAGGGTATTTACAATACTGAGAATTCTTTTGGTTTTTTTTTTCTTTTCCTCGCACTTTTCAGGGATGTTGAACTTAACAAAGTATATAGAGCCAACTAACAACGAGTCTTTTGTGAGCTGTGCATACGAAGATCATATTCCTTACAGCGCTGGTTTTATTGGCTCGGTGTAAGTTCTTATGGACTTTCTAGAGATAGAATATCTCATTGTAGACATTCAAATGAAACTAGACAGACAAATGCTTTGCAGATAAATGTAATTCATGTTTCTTTAATTGCAAGGCATCTGATTTTGATAAGATTTAAAATCCCTTTTATTAAAGTATCACCCTTGACCCTTATAATGATATGTGTATGTATGGGCGGTTTTACACCATCCCAAATTTTAACATTGAGTCATACTCTGTTATTTGTATACAAAGGAAAATTTATTTTAGTCTTACAATTCCAAAACCAGAAACATGAGAATAAGGAGTACAGTGTATGAATACCTCTTTTATTTTCCAACTGCCCCATTGTTTGTGGTGTAGTCTGATATTCATTTTCATTTCCGTAACCGTGTGGAACCCAATCACAACCCAGTCAAACCTCAGTCCCAATCTTACGTCTTTAACAAAATAAAACGGTCAATTTCACCAAAGCAAATGTTAGATCACCAAAATATAATGTACGAGGCCATAGAATCGACCTGGTATTTATGAGTCGTCCAATTGATGGCACTATCTTTTTTTTTTGTTTTGTTCTTTTTTTTTCTTTTGTAATCCAGTGTCCTGTTTTGTGTCATATTCATGCTGATGTTGCTCGGTGCAGCGTATGACTATTTCCTCCGGTATAAAAAGAAGAATTCCTCCAAAATGGTCGTCTACACCAACGCCAGCACCAACAACTCCGCCCTAAATGGCCGAGTGGGTGGGTCAACCCTCGACAGTGAGGCCCAAGAGGTCAATACCAATGATGATGATGATGCTCCACTCATCCTAGTACAAGAGCCACCGAAACATGGTAAGGTATCTTGTTGGAATCAGGGCCCTGTTTCACAAAACTTGTTATCAATAACAAGTTACAATAATTGTTATAAGCTAGTGGAATCCTTGAATCTGATTGGCTGAGAGCAAATTTGTCTTAGAAATGAGGCAGTTGTTATCGATAACAAGTTTTATGAAATGGGGCCCTGGTGTTCTTGTAGGTCAATTGTTCGCCATAGAATCTATGCTGGTATCTCATGGTGGATTATAACCCTTGTGGGATTAGTCATTCTATAGATTTTTCAATGAGATAGATTGTATTACATTAATTATACATGTACATTACCTCATTTTATTGGAAACCCAGCCTGTGAAATATAGGTATACTAAAATGTATCCATTTTATTTGTCTCTTTTCTCTCTCTCTGTCTTTCTCTCTCTCTCTCTCTCTCTTTCTCTCTTGATGTAGCAATTTGGGAACAGTTCCTTCTGAGCTTTGCTTTCAACCGCAACCTGGTCAAACTTCTCAACACCAACCCCGGAGCGGACCGCACCATCGGCTGTCTGAATGGACTACGGGTGCTCAGTATGGCTTGGGTCATCCTGGGTCACGCCTTCTTTTTCCCCAGTGAAATGGGGATCGTAGGTCAGTGCACGGGCCAAGTAATGGTCAAGCTAAAAGAGTATTTAGACAAGGTCTCTTTTGATGCATTAGACCTGTTTATACTTGTTGAGGAAATTTTCGAGAAATTAGCTAGGTCCTGAGCATGCAGTAAGTGATTTTGAAAGTAGAATACTGGAGGAGAGTTAGAGAGAGTACAGGATAAGAAAGATACAGAGACATAAATAGGATACAGGGTGAATGAAAATCTTAATTTCAAGCGATACACATCATCATGAATATACATTTACCTGCAAAGGAAAGAAAGCAGAATTATTAAAAGCTCATGTACAGTATTGGTAGCAAAAAAGAAATCGGAAAGAAATGTTAAATATAGTCTCATGTTGTTTTCCTTGTATCAAAAGATGTCTGTAAGAGATCATTTGGTATTCCATCTATGATCTATTATGCTAAGACCCTTCCACCCCGACGGCTCCCTGCACAGAATTTTGGGGCTTTGCATAAAGACAGCATGTGTATCACTGTGTGTAGCTACTCATTGGTTTTACACGTGTGTGTACAGTGTAAAGCACATGCTGCCTTTGTTGGGATTATTTTTTGCCACTTATTTGTTTGATATTAAAGTTTAGGAGGCGAAATCTTCACAGTGTCTTAGTATTGCTAGTATCTTGCTATTTATGAACAAAAATTGAAGAAATCTGATGAACATTTTTTGAGGGCTTATCAAAACTCTACATGACCTTTAAGTTGATGATTTGATAAATGAGGAGAATAGGCTATAAATAGTGCATAGATATATTTAAAATGAAAATTAGTTTCCATGTATGTATTTCCCTCTGAGCAATTAAATTGATCAGTTCAATTAGGGCTTCAGGAAAACTAGTTCTCTCATCATATGCTTTCAGTTTCAGAAGCTATCTTACATATTTTGCAACATTCAAAATAGCTTGGGAAACTGAAAGCATTTGATACATTTAAAAACTTCGAAAATTTTTACCATATCAGTTGAGTAATACATGAAAATTGCTTTGTGGGCAATATGCAATTCAAGACAACATACGTGTACAGTAGTTTGGCAAAGCAAGATACATGTATTACTAGACAGGTTATCAATTGACTATAATATGTGACCAGGCACCACAAAACCACCAAAAAGTCGCTAAATATGAATTGTTAGTTAAGGTATGATTCTGAAAGAGGAGATTCTCAGCTTTCAAATGATATATAACTCACTAGCATTGGATGTTCCTAACTCACTGTACAAAGAGTAGAATGCACAGTCCCTCAGAATCTTACTTCTGAGAAAAAAGGGTTTAAAGTTTGCGTTCTACTGAAGCACTCTGACTTGCAAGGTGTTGTGCTAAGGTGACAAAAGGAGGATTAGAACTCAATGAAAATTTCTATTATGGAAGAGATTATCAGATTGTCCTAAAACTTGGCATACTAATTAGGCATATCCTGTTCATCATAGTGCACAAGTATCAATGCAAGAACTTACTCTGTGTAAAAGTTAAGGGACATCAAAATGAGACAAGTATTCAGGGTCGTAAAAAAGAAAATTTATACAACAAAATCCAGAGAAGACGCACGTAAGTCTACCCGGTAATAAAAAAAAACTGTCAAAAATACCAATTTTAGATTGTTTGGTGCCTCCAAATTTTTAGATTACTTAGAAATAAGGATACTCTTTCAGGAAATACCTAAACCTAAAATTTGACCATGCCAACCAAAACCACATTGGTTGAGCTCTAACTGAAAATCACACAGTGCGACTTTTTGGTGGTTTTGTGGTGCCTGGTCATATATAGTCAATATGCATGTATATTGTGTATCATGAAAGTCAGTTTTGACACATTCATGCTCTTTAAAGGGAAAGTTCACCCTGAAGATTACTTGAGTTTAAAAAATGCAGAAAAAATAAAGAAAAATATTGGCGAAGGTTTGATGAAAATCGGTCAAATAATAAAAGAGTTATGAGTATTTAAAGTTTTGGATTCGTGACGTCACATGCGAGCAGCTGCCCATTGGTCATGTAATAAATATTCCATATATTCGCATTTTTTTTACGTTCCACGATAAATTAATATTGTTTCTTTTCAGAATCTAGTATTGAATAGCATTTCTGACAATATATCAAATGCACAGACGAAAATATTCTAAATCTTCTGAGAAAACTGTATTTTATGGAATATTTATCACATTACATAATGGAGGAGCTGCTCGCATGTGACGTCACAAAATCAAAACTTCAAAAGTCCATAACTCCGTTATTCTTTAACGGATTTTCTCCAAACTTTCGCCAATATTTTTCTTTATTTTTTCTGCATTTTTTAAACTCAAGTGATCTTCGGGGTGAACTTCCCCTTTAAAGAAAGATCTGACCAAATCATAGAGGAAAGTGAAGATGCAAGCACGATACTTTATATGAACAATTTTTCTCTATTGAAGATGATGAAGAGGAGTGAAAAACACTCCAGTGAGATGGAAAAGTGTCAGTCAATGTAAAGAAAGGAAGTAATCCCTGAAGTAAGAAAGTAAACCCCTCAGAAAAATTATCGTACTTGAATATGGTATCATAGAAACTTGCGTTTATTCCCTGTCCCAATGATACCCCGTTAGTAGTATTTATGAGATCTGCAGCACACCTGAATATGGGGTTAAGTCAAAAGTGAAATGTTGCAAAATGCATTGTTTATTGTCAACAGTGAATTGTTTGGAGGATGAATTGTGTTTTTGAATGATGCTGAGAAAAAAAAAGGAAATAAAAAACAACATGACAGAGATGGTAAGTTTTCCCACAGTATGTATATGTATGACCACTTCTTTCAATCACTTAATGTTTTACAAGCAGGGATGAGGCTGAGTAGTATTTGAGTAGTTTGTCCCCGCCGAACGAAGTTCGCGAGGGGACTATGAAACAGGCTCCGTAGGTGTGCGTGTGTGTGTGCGTGTGTGTGTGTGTGTGTGTCCGTCCGTCCGTCCGTCTGTCCGTGTGTACTCAAATGTTAGAAAATGCTACTTCTCCGTCATTTCTTGGCCGATTTTGATTCCGATTGTTTTATCTGATAGGGCTGGGTGGGGGCTTCCAAACTTCTACACAGAATTTTGAAATTCAATAATTATGCAAATTTATGCAAATTTATTCAAAATTGACGAAAAATGCTACTTCTCCTCTATTTCACATCGGATTTTGATTCCGATTGTTTTATCTGATAGGGCTGGGTGGGGGCTTCCAAACTTCTACACAGAATTTTGAAATTCATTAATTATGCAAATTTATGCAAATTTATTCAAAATTGACGAAAAATGCTACTTCTCCTCTATTTCACATCGGATTTTGATTCCGATTGTTTTATCTGATAGGGCTGGGTGGGGGCTTCCAAACTTCTACACAGAATTTTGAAATTCATTAATTATGCAAATTTATGCAAATTTATTCAAAATTGACGAAAAATGCTACTTCTCCTCTATTTCACATCGGATTTTGATTCCGATTGTTTTATCTGATAGGGCTGGGTGGGGGCTTCCAAACTTCTACACAGAATTTTGAAATTCATTATTCATGCAAATTTATGCAAATTTATTCAAAATGGCTGAAGGTTCATAATGTTTTCATGTTTTATATTTCAGTTGTATACATGCATTGTTGTTATTCTCTTCTTTTGCATGCAGTAACATTATTATTTTATTCACTAAAGTTTTTCACTGAAGTTTTAAGGTTCAGGCTAGTTAATTTCCACAGATCTGCACTTCCGGCGGGGACATTTATTACGCATTGCGTAATTTACTCATTCACTTGTTTGTTTTTGTAAGGTTGCAGTGGCTTTTTATGTCATGCTTGAAGGCAACATGTATCTGTACTTTAAAAAGGGTTTGGCCTTGCATTTTTGGAAAGATATACATGTGCTTCTGCATTATATAAACAAAACATGTGGCTTGTGTGGGGCTCATTGTACGCATATATGTTGGCATTGAAGGAAAAGACAAGGAAAGCAGAAGAGGCAAATTTCTCTTTCTTCATCTTAGATGTTATCCATTTTTATTTAGACCTTTTTTATTCATTGAAATACGCTAATAAACCACTTTCATTTTCGGTTTAAGATGTCAGATCCTAACCTCGGTCTATCTATCTATCTGTGTCCCATAGCTTGGAAGCTGTCGGAATGACGATGTGATGGATCTTGAAGACAGTGATCGGCTAGCGACAGACGTGTTGCCATTTTCCTTTTGTGCATGAGTCTATGGCGCTCGTGATGGTAGTGAATCCATAGTCTATTGCGGTGTATGCCAGATCCAGAGAGAGAGAGAGAGAGAGGGGGGGGGGGGGGAGTTGAGGGAGTAAAGTTATGAATAGATGTAATAATTTAATAGTGAATTTGTTTCTTTGTTCTTTTCTTTTCCTTTCTCGATCTAGGAATGTAGCCCGACTACGTCGTATTGACTTGAAAGTTATAAAGATTTGGATTGATATATTCTCTCTTTTTTGTCATATTCAATTTTTACTTGGCCTATTTGTTATCTTTCTGTTAATTCCGCTACTTGTACTTGACATATTTAATTTTTATCTTGATATTCAGTTCTGATGGGTTATCGGATATGGCAAAGGCAACTCAGGGAGGTGTAAGAGAGAGATAGAGAGAGAGACAGACAGACAGACAGACAGACAGAGAGAGAGAGAGAGAGAGGGGCAAAGTACGAACACTGTGTATATATACGCGGCGCATTCACTTTATACACAAAAGGAAAATGGCAACATGTCTGTCGCTAGCCAACAGTTTGAGACAGAGGTTCTCGATAATTTTTTCTGTCTTCATCTATTCAAGTTAGCTAATGTACTCAAAAGACAATTTCCTGTCCACTGCTTTATGATATTGATCCAGGTCTTAGTCGGTCTGCCCCTTTTTCTTCTGCCATTGATTCCTCCTTGAAAGATGGTGTTTGCCGTGCTAAATCTACATGTATTTGTCTATTTGCGCATACATGTATGCATACATGTAATCCTGTAATAAATGGATATAAGTACACCAGTAATGTTGTTTTCCCCCTATCTGGTATGCTGCCTGCATTTCTAAATAAACATTTTAAGGGTGTCATTCTTCTGTCTATAGATGTCTGCACCAATTAAAAGATTGTGCAGATTTACATGTATCTGTTTACTCCATGGACTTTCACCAACTGCCATTAATCTTTGATGCTAAAAGATGATCATTATAACTAATTTTAAAGATAAAGTTGAGTTCTGTTTAAGAAACTGTCTCAAAGCAATTGGGAAAGGTTGATCACATCTGCATAAGAATTGGTGTATACTATGAGGTTTTGGAATCATTAAAATGATAAGAAGTTGACACAATCTTGCTGAAAAGCACATTCACTGCACACAGAAATGGGTATATGGGATTGGGACTGCACACACATGTGGCATGACTGTTCGGCCCAAACACTTCAGCTATTTCTTGTCATATTTCAAATATGAGGGCATTTGAGGAGCAATCCTTTTCAGGGAAAGCTCACAAATTATTTTTTCACCACTCCCAGAACTCACCCTTCTCTTTAAGTAATGGAACTGCACTTGAGAGAGACCAGGCATAAAGTACTTCTGAATTGTGTAGCATGCAGTAGATGGATAGTTTGACTGGTTCGGGTCAGCAATATGGAAACAAACTAGCAAAATCGTGAGAAAAATCATATTCCCTGAAAGCATGCCATCTGTTGCTTCTCACTAGTTTGGGAAGACTAGCTCAAATTGTTTTGAGCCATTATTCTCAGATTTTCTCAGCTATTGACATTTTCAGCTAACAGGATTTGGCAGATATCATTTATCAGCAAGTTTTGATGGAATCTGTAAAATGTTATATTCTGTACTGACTTGAACTGGAGATTACCTTTAATGCGAAAGTGGAGTTCTGGGTAAAGGTCCAAAATAATTTGTGAGCTTTCTCATTCCTTTTTTTTTTTTTTTTTTTACTGTCAGTTTGAGAGAACATTATACAAAGGAGTAGAAATGTTCCCTGAAAAGGATTGCTCTTCAAATCCCCTTATATTTGAAATATAACGAGAAATAGCTGAAGTGTTTGGGCTGAACATACATATACCTGTATCCACAGTCCGATATACCCATTGCTGTGTACAGTGCATCATTTGCGGGTCAATTTTCTCATCATTTTGATGATTCCAAACCTCGCAGTATACACCAATTCTTACATGTACATGTATGCAGACATGATCAACCTTTCCCAATTACCTTGAGACATTTTCTTTCACAATATACATGGAATCACATGACCAGAACTCAACTTTATTTTTAATCTGTACATTTGAACAGAAACGCTCTTTGGAGGTGATTGTAGAGTGTGAGCCTGATTGCCACTTGTACATTTTTTTTATAAAATAGAGTAATAAATTAATTGTCTGTTTTTTTTTGTTTCTGTCCATGAGGGGAGTGATTTTGTTTAAAGTACAAAGTACAAGGTTATCCATTCTGTAAATAGATATCCATTAAAAATAGCCTTGCTCTGGAGAAAACTCTGATGTAGTTGAGGATCAATTAGCAGCTAGAAGCTGCATGTAGATTATGTAAACATGGAAATCCCGTGGTTTACATAGTAAGTTATCATGTTTGATCATTAGCTTAAGTGCTTATACCCATAATAGACTTTACTCTGTTCGGAGATTTTCTCCAGGTCTAATTTAGGAGATAGCACATTAAAATATGAAGAATACCGTACTGATGATTTGATTCATGTTTTATCAAGTAAAAAAAACAAGCCAACAAATAAGCAAAGAACAACAACAAAAACAGCACAATGCCAAGATCCATTCTGTGCCATTAACTTTAAAGTAATCATCACAGATGATCATTCAGTACTGGCAGTCAAATTCTGAATTTTAATTTTATTTGGTTTATTGTTAAAAGTATGAAGATAATATTTGGATATGAACAAACTTCAGAATACATGTACCCAGGTATCTTTGAGGAAGAAAAAAAAAAGACTAGTCAAAAGTAGTCTATACACATTGAAAAATTAAAGCATTCAAGTCCGAAGGCGGGATCACCCACCCGTGTCACAGAAGGGGTTCGAGATTAAGTTGAGTTCTGGGGAGCGTTTCATCAAGCGTTTTGTCAGTGATTTCTACCGACAAATTTGCTCTCAGCCAATCAGATGCAAGGATTTCAGTAGCTTATAACAGTTGTCGGTAAAAATCACTGACAAATGCTTGATGAAACGCTCCCCAGATCATGTGATTACATTGTGAATGAAACTGGAATTAAGCACTCATGATATGTTGATCCTGTCTACTGTATATAAGAATTGGTGTATACTTTGAGGTTTCATCAATTATAAGAAATAGACTCAGTCTTGTCAATAGTCACATGCCCCACACACAGAAATGGGTTTGTGGGACCAACACACATACACACACACACACACATATGTGGCATGAAACTTTTCAACTATTTCTTGTCAGCTTTCAAATATGAGAGCATTTGAGAGCAGTCCTTTTAATTTTCAGGGGACATTCCCCCAATAATATTCTTATAAACGGACATCAGAAGAATGAGAAAGCTTGCAAATTATTTTCCAAATTTACCAGAACTCAACATTCTCCTTAAAAAGAGTGTCATACAAATATTTTGGAATAAAATTTGAATTATGCATATTGGGAGTACATAACATGTACATGTACATTTATGTTTTGATGAGCTTTAATGCTTTGCTTTGATTTTTTTTTTTTCCAATCTTGTATTCCTACAGGTAACCTCCCCACTGCAGTTGGCTGGTTTCAAAAGTTTGCCTTCCAAGTTGTCGGCAATGCCTTCTTTTCTGTAGACAGCTTCTTCTTCATGAGGTAACAGAAATTGGTAGATCATTCATCAAGCATAAGTTCAGGGCCCTCTTTCATAAAACTTGTTATCAATAACAAGTTACAATAATTATTATAAGCTACTGATCCTTGAATCTGATTGGGTGAGAGCAAATTTGTCATAGAAATGGGGCAGTTGTTAATAACAAGTTTTATGAAACTGGACCCTGGTCATGCGATTACATTGTGAAAGAAACGGTCTCAAGGCAATTGGGAAAGATTGATCATGTCTGCATAAGAATAGGTGTATCCTGTAAGGTTTTGGATTTTGGAATCATGATAAAATGATAAGAAATTGGCACACTCGCGCTGAAAAGCACATGCACTGCACACAGAAGTGGGTATATGGGACTGCACACATGTGTGGCATGAATGTTTGGCCCGAATATTTAAGCTATTCCTCGTCATATTTCGAATATGAGAGCATTTGAAGAGCAATCGTTTTCAGGGGACATTTTCTGTTATTATGTCCTTCCAATCTGACATAAAAGGAATAAGAAAACCCACAAATTATTTTTCACCTTTCCCAGAACTCCACCTTCTCTTTAAGACCTGAAAATGACTAGTTTGCAAAAAAGTATATGCTGTCCCCCCCCCCCCCAACATTTGTACAGACGAAGTGCATGGAATGAAGTACATAGAGGAAGTGATCCCATTTCACTTGCGAGAACTCTGGAAACGATTGGTCTACAAAAGTCAGGGAATTATTAATCTCTTTCAAGAAATTTAAATCATGCCAGAATAAATTGCGGGGTAAACGTCTACAGTACAACATGTATGCCAGACACCATGCTTCCTCTGTTATTGAACCGTTCCTATAGAGCCATTTAGTATCTTGTTAACCTGTTTTACCTCTGACCTTTGACTTCCACAGCGGCCTTTTGCTGACCTACATAACGCTGAAGAAGATGGCCAAGACAAACGGAAAGATCCCATGGTTATGGTTCTATTTCCATAGATACTGGCGGTAAGTCACACGTTGATGAAGATAGTAACCTACAATGTAGTACCTGAATGATGATAATGATATGGTCATATTTACCCAAGGTAGCCTCATGGAACTGCTTTTCCCCATGGCCCTGTCATTACAGTTGCCTCAACACTGTCAGATACTCATTTGGTACCTTGGTTGAGGGGTGACAAATGTCGGTGACACAGCTTGTCCAAAGGTTCAACCAGTCACCAAGCAAAGATTGAACCCAGGACCTTTGTACGAGAGTCCAAAGCCTTCAAAAATTGCTCTACAGTGCACTTGAAAATATGTATTTGCCTTTTGAAATTAGGAAGGGATATTTATTTCAGACATTAAACCAGGGCATCACACTTACCTTTTCCATAGAGGGTCAGGACTGAGATTATTAGGGTCTGTTTATGTATGAGCCCCTTGATATAAAGTTGAGGTCCGGTCATGCAACTACATTGTGAAAGAAATTGTCTCAAATTCATTGGAAGAGGTTGCATGCCTACATGTACATGAGAATTGGTGTATAAGGTGAAGTTTTGAAATCATACAGAATGATTAAAAATTTACCCAGCACATACCCTGCACACAGGAATAGGTGTATGGGAATGCACACACATGTGGCGTGAACACTTCAGCTATTTCTCGTCATGTTTCTTGTCATATGAGGGCATTTGAAGAGCAATACTTTCAGGAGATACATGTATTTCTACTCTGGTGTTCTTCCAAACTGGCATAAAAAAGAAATGAGAAAGCTCACAAATTATTTTTCACCTTTCCCAGAACTCAACCTTCTCTGTAAAGTTTGGAATTTGGGGTGGTCCGGACTTAGATTTGGGGCACCCATGTGTCCTGGGCACTTGTTAGTGTAGAGCCCAGCATTAAGGGCCGGCCGCATATTGTCCGATAACAAAAACAATCACCAGATTTTTCATTAAAAGTCCACCCAACTCCTCTCCTACTATTCACATACACAATCACATTCACATGTACACACAACATTACAGGGTGTACATGTACCTTTAATCGACGATCTCGTTATCGTTCTCATTATCGGACAAATGTGACCGGCCCTTTACATGCAATGACACATGACTGTCATCTCAATTTTTTCCAAATTTGATAGCCTGACACCAGCTATTCTGACCACCATGCTTATCTGGATGTACGTCAAGCCGTACCTCGGAGATGGCCCCCTCTGGAGATCATTCCAGAACACTGAAACCTGCAGCAAGTACTGGTGGACCAACATCCTGTACATCAACAATTTCTACCCAACAAGCTTTATGAACGAGGTAAGACTACTAAAAAAGTTTTATTAACAATTTCTGTGCAGTGGGTGGCAAACCCAGCCCAAGTACTGGAATGTTGAATAATGTGTTATGGGACTTAGAATGTATACGCTGAATTTCTTTCTGAATAGGAAATAGATAACATCATTCTCAAACACATATGCATGGGAGATATTTTTTGCCCCTTTTATAAATGACACAAATTATTACATGTCAAACTTCATTACTGACAGCCGTCCAAACACATTGTGGCATTGTGGCACAAACAGGGGCGAAGATCATCCTTAAAGTTCTGGTAGCGAAAGGAAATATGGAACATAACTTGTTCTTATATTGTTCCACCTATGTCAAATGATACATGCACCAGATATTTTGATGTTCCAGCCTTGAATTCAGATGAAGCGTTTTGAAATATCTGAAAGGAACGCCTAAATCAAGGATAGCGGTTATCAGTTACTGCACCAAAGTTTAGGGCAATGAATCTCACAGGGGTTTGAAATAAAATCCATGCAGAAGGATGTCACTTGGTTCATTTAATGCGTGCCTGTCACATGTGGAAATTTACATCCCAGGCCAGTATGTGAATTATTTTTTACATCTCATTTGTTTAATGATTCACTGAAGAGGGAAAATTCACAGCAGTGGAGAATTGTTTGTATCTTGCTATTTATCAACTGAAGTCAAAGAAATCTGGTGAAAATGTGCTTGAAGGCTGCTAAATTAATTCGTTATTATAATAGGAGCTGTTATGGCCTTTGCAAACCTTATGACACAACTACAGCTAGAGTTTGGCAGTGTGCTCCTGCTATGGGTTTGAGGCCATCACCATTTTGAAGCAGATCAAGCTTTTTTTCTTGCTCAAATCTTATACAGAATGTGGGAACATAATATTTAATATCTGTAACTTTCTTTCCGTACAGTGCATAGGTTGGGTGTGGTACCTTGCTAATGACATGCAATTCTTCATCATAAGTCCTTTGATCCTGGTTCCACTCTACTTGTGAGTATTTGTTGTTTACTTTTTTATTGGGTGTTTTATTTGACTGAGTATCTTTTTCTATTGGGTGTTTTATTTGACTGATTAAAAGATATCTACATTGATGAATAACCTGTTGCCTATTGGAACCAGAGGTTCCTTCAGTAGGTCTCAACACCAACACCAACACCAACCCAACACCATACCTGAAATCACCCATTGTGCCTCTTGCTTTGCTACATGCATGTATGTGTACCCATTGTCTAATTTGGGGAGGGGGGGGGGGGATGTCTATGGGCATCTTGCATAATACTTTTGAATCCTGTGTTATGGGCTTCGTATTATTATTGCTACAAACACGCATGCAGTGAGCCAGTTCGTAATTACGATTTGCGTATTTGCAGATAAAGGTCATTTATACCATGTACAATTGATCTCATACGCTGTCCTTTTGTACGCAACACAATGCGCACACCAGGTAAAATATTACCTGTTCAACAAGTAGCACATCCACCAAAGCAAGTGTGCTTGCGCTTATAAATTGAGATCACTCCAGGGTCATTTGTACCATCAACTAATTACAAACTAGCTTATTGTCAAATATTTTGGCATCGATGTGCATCATGCATAATAATGCAAATCCTTTGCATTGCGTGTCTTTAATTGCTGCAGCATACCCTTTGGTGATTTCAAGTTCGGTGTTGGTGTTGGTGCTGGTGTTGAAAGCGTGAATTGGGCTGCTGATTCTAGCCCCAACACCGAATTGGGTTTACAAAAATGATACCAATCACATTATTGATAGCTCAACACCTAGTGAAGTCAATCCCAGCACCAGCTTCATTCAGGTTCGGTGTTGTGGTTGGTGCTAGTTTTGCCCCAACACCAACA
This sequence comes from Heliocidaris tuberculata, assembly GCA_025618425.1. Taxonomy (NCBI): domain Eukaryota; kingdom Metazoa; phylum Echinodermata; class Echinoidea; order Camarodonta; family Echinometridae; genus Heliocidaris; species Heliocidaris tuberculata. Next base: position 10,321,629 of record CM046845.1, on the reverse strand, counting down.
CCAACACCACCAGGTTTCAACACTGAACTTGAAATCACCCATTGTCTAATTCTTGGATTTCTGTACTCGGGTCACAAATGAGCACAGGTCATTGCCCAATATTTCAGATATTTGTAACCTCGAGTGGATCAAGGTCCAGGAGGTGCCTGAACAGATATGAGATGAAATTATCACCGTAAAATGCACTGTAAGAATAGTAATCAAGTAATATTGACCATCTTTGGGATCGATAATAGACTTGATTTGTCCAAGAATAATCATATGTAGCCCTTATCCATGACCCTGGCAATATGGTCATTATATCAAGGGCAATGTCAATGTAGTCTCATATCACTCCAAAATTTAACCACTCAATGTTATTGTTATTATCTAGCCACTTTATACTGTCATTAGTATCATGTGTATCAGGTAGTAAAAGTTTTCTAATGAGTGGACAGTGGGGCATATGTGTATTATGCACCAGTCTTTACAACATGTGTGTGTGTGTGTGTGTGTGTGGATGATGGTGGCATGATGAGTAATAATGTATTAAAGGGCAATCCAACCTTGGTCATGAGATGATTTGTGTGAAAGCAGAAAAATAAGAAAAACAGGATGGTGAAAGTTTGAAAGAAATCGGACAAGGACTAAGAAAGTTATGGATGTTTGAAAAATGAGATCACTACATCTATGCGAATCTCAAATTGGCAATTTGGTGAGTCGATTGTGACATTTTTGTGGACAACTCTCCCATTTGTCGTACACAAAAATATCATTAATTTGAGGTTTTCTTTGAGGCGCTTTTACCCTCGGGGCAGTACTCAAAATATATTGGAGATAGCATATTGTTAGAGGTCCTCATGAAAGAAAAAGATCCTACTGAGTAATAAATTTTGAAAAAAAGTGACATTTTAGTCATTTTGTGTGTTGGAGTGAATGGGGGAGTTGTCCACAGCTACATCACAGTGGCATTACCTATTCCGCCAATTTGAAATTCCCATATGCATAGTGATTATAACTTTAAAAAATTCATAACTTTCTTATTGCTTGTCCGATTTTCTTCAAACTTTCACCAGTCTGCTTCTCTGATTTTTCCTCTTTCTTTCAATGCAACTTGCTATTAAGGTTGGATTTCCCTTTAAGTAATTCCCCGTCATACTTGATACACATGTTACAATGCGTCATGCAGCTGACAGAAGGGCGCATTTATTGCACAAGGTCTTTGGCATTAAAATAAACCGTAACCTCAAAAATACATGTATTTGCTTATTTGGTAAGAAACCACTCAAATTAGGTAGTTACCATCAATTTGCACTAATTTACTAGTTGATGAAGAGAGACATTACTGTCATGTTTCTAAAAAAAATGGTGTAACATGTATATAGCTATCAAAACCGTAGAAGCAAGTTACCAGAAATATGCTTTTGGCATGAACTGCTTATGGCATGCTAACGCCTTCTTGCTAGCCACACGAAAAACTGTTTGTACTGTAAGCAACGGATTAACATCTACCATGCCTGATGCTTCTTTCTTGCAGTATGCCATGGCTAGGGCTGTCCATTATTGGCGTTCTCCTTGCTTGTAGTTTTGGAGTCACTGGAGCTTTGGTTGGAATCTACCAACTAGGGGCAAATGGATTGTGAGTATGAAAGAAAAGAATGTAATCATTTCACAACGATAGCCCACATTTTGCCCACATTTTGTGGTTTTGCCTAATTACATTTGATTCAGAGCCCGCAAAAATATGCCCGATTCATGGGTAGAAAGGGCAAAAAGGATTTGGACGCTCTGTGTTCGTTTCTGTGGTGCCCCAGAGATTGCCATATTGCCTTTGATGCCAGGAACTTTAACAATAATAGTAATAATAATAATGATAATAATAATTATAATAATAATAATAATAATAGTAACATAACATTTATATAACAATTGATAACAATGTTTCTAAGCACAGGAAAGAATTTACAGAATGAAGAGAAGAAAACAGAAAGATAAAGAACATTGAGGAACAGATATGAATTTACTACTACTATGATTGCCTAATGAGATGAGTTTATTAAGGGTTTCAGAAAAGCCCGTGATGGGGGCCTCACGAATTGTTTCAGAGTTTTGGGGTGAGAGAAGAAAAGGCACGATCGCCATATAGAGTTATGGTATGGGTCCAGGAGATCGCTGGAGGTGGGCTGTGGCAGCAGGACGGAAAAGTCTAGTTGCTGAAGATGATGAACAAAGAGAAATAAGATTTTGACGACAGGATGGAGCTAGGTTGTGACTGATTTTGTACACAGGAAGGAGAATGTTGCAGATGATTCTTACATGAAATCTGAGCCAATGAAGCGAAAGTAGAGTTGGGGTGATGTGTTCTGACTATTTAGTAAGGGTAACCAGTCTAGTGGTAGAATTTTGCATCATATGAAGGGGCATGATGTGGGAATGTAGGAGAGCAGCCAATGAACCATTGCTATAGTACAAGTGTGAAGAAACGAAGGCTTGAACTATTTGCCCAGTAGCTGACTTGTCAAGATATTTTCTGAATTTCTCAGTTTGACTAATACCCCTTGAAGCACTACCGGGAAGATATTTCTGTGCCCTGTTTTTTATAAAACTTGTCATCAATGACAAGTTGCAATAACTGTTATAAGCTACTAAAATCCTTGCATCTGATTGGCTGAGAGCAAATTTGTCAGTAAAAATCACTGACAAAACACTTGATGAAACGCCCCCTGATGTGTTGAGTTAGGGTCAGGTTAATTGTTGTCGATTGTGACCCTGTGGTCTCTAACACTCTCCAAACCAGTGATGCTTTCCGATTCCAACTCTTTAGGATATAGGACCAGAACTCTCATTGCTGTTTTTAGTTCCCTTTAGCTGAAGTCCGTTTTCTAATGACCATCTCTTTACGTCATCAATACAAGTGAATGGACATGTGAATAAATAAATCTGAAAGATAGGTTAGTTAAGGATTCAACAGTGTTTGGTGATTTCAAGCTGTGGTTTACTGCATGAATGCATGTTAGATGTGGTGTATTTCTAGTGGATAAGTTACCCGGACTGTGAATCAAAAGGTATGGGGTTTCAGTACCTGTCACATCACTGATGTCCTTTGACAAGAGGGTAATCCTCATTAGCCACACTTGACCCAGGTTAATCAAAATAGGTACCAGTCTAAAAAGAATCCTTGAATGCCACCACTGGCACTGGGCAGCAGGGCCCCGTTGCACAAAACTTACCATTAATGGTAACTCTGCTATCAATGGTAACTACCATGGTACATGTAACATCACTCAACAGCCATTCAAAATCAAGGTTTCCATGGGAGTTACCATTGATGGCAAAGTTACTGTTAATGGTATTTTTTTTATGCAACCGGGCCCAGGACTACAGCCAGGTAGTAGTTTCCAGAGCTCTTTGGAAGGGCATGGAGACGTATAACGTGATATGCATTATACAAGAACGGAATATTATTTATTTCATTATTCCTGTCAAATGAATTATTCAGGACTATAACTGGAATGGAAAAGAGTAAAGCGGACTTCTCCTCTGTGATCTATGACAAGCCATATTGTCGGATCCCACCGTACCTTGTGGGGATGGTTCTTGGGTACCTAATGTACAGACAAGGGACCGGAGGATTCGTCTTAATCCTGTAAGTATTCAAAGATTAGAAAACTTTTCTTTTTTTTAACCCCTTTAAGTTTTCCCAACATTGTGCATTGCCTTTCAATGAATTGGAAATAGAAATAAAATGTGAATATACAGTTCAGATTTATCAGGTATATTTTTGATAGCAATCTGAAGGAAAAGGGAATATTTAATTTAAACTTTAAATAAAGTAAATTATAAATCATCTTTTTTTTTATTGGAGGGTGAGTATGATGTTTTAAGATTATTTCTGTTTCTGACTTCTCTTGACAAAATGTTTTTAATATGTTGAATTCGATTTGATTTTGGTATAGCACATATTACTGAATTATCTTGAGATCAGTATTGAACAGGTAGATGGACATAAACAAATAGCAATTATATTACAGTATACATGTAGATACTAACTCCATTTAGCAGTTCAGAGTTTACTTAAGGTCTGAATTAATCAGCTCTCCTTCTTCAGATTGGCAACAATTATTTTATTTTTACTCATACATAGTTGGAAAAAATATAAATGTTTATCAAATAAACCAATGTGAATGAAATGTGAAAAATATTTCAAATTTTTTACAGGAAAATAGTGATTTTATATTTTACACTGCATTGCCAATGAATAGACTGTAATGATTAGTAAAGATTAAATAATAATAATAATAATACAACAATGCTTTTATAGCGCATATCACTGCCATTGCGTCTCTATGCGCTTTAAGAAAGGGAAGAACAAGAATAGAGACAGATGCTATAAAATGCACAATATAGCTCATTCAAAATGCTTTTTGAACAGATACGTTTTCAAGACGGTTTTAAACTGAGATATTGTGGATGAATCCTTCAAATGGGATGGAATAGTATTCCAAAGTGATGGGGCAGCGTGAGCAAATGATCGCTCACCATAAAACTTGGTCTGAATAACAGGACAATGTAAAAGATCTTTCTGAGCCGATCTGAGATTGCGAGAGGGTACATACTTTACCAAAGATTCATTGAGATATTTTAGAGCCATTGAATGAAGACACTGATAAGTCAGTAATAGTACTTTAAAAATTATGCGTGATTGGACTGGAAGCCAATGTAATTGTTTTAAGACTGGAGTTATATGAGAGTGTTTCTTAGTACGGGTAATCAATCTTGCTGCAGAGTTCTGAATTACTTGGAGTTTATTTAGCTGGGAATCTGACATATTATACAGCAAACTATTACAGTAGTCTAAATGACAAGTCACAAGAGCCTGTACAAGCATCTTAGTGTATTGGAAATAGACTAAAAAATTTATGGGATTTTTTTATAAATCCTACTGCTCATGCATAATGTGTAATTCCTAGCATTTTGGGTCAAAAGATAATACAAAAACATCATTAAAAGGAAACACTATGGATTAATGCAGAGAATCTACAATGCAGGTATCCCATCATGCTTTTTGAAAAGATTGCTTGAATTGAGACAAATTTTACATGTATGGTCAGGGGTCTGAAAGTTACGCAACCCGCAAATATGCGCAATGCGATTGAGCAATGAGAATATCATTGAGGTTTGCAAAAAAGAATGCGTAATTTTCCTTTATTTGTGTAATATCGCTAGTTGGAAAGCTTCAAAATCAAGATTTGCATTCATTCATTATGTGTGCGTAGTTTAGGACCCTTTCATTTTGTCGAACGAACGTTGACAAGGCCATCGATATCTACTTGAAAGTCTTAGTAATTGACAATCGTTCCCCCCCCCCCCCATTTTCCCAACGATTCAACTTCAGAATACGTAGAACCAAGTTAGATAAAAGAAATTTGCATAAACTACTGAATTAATTTTTTTAGCCACTGAAAACATCCCATTTGCCAACCCATTTGTGTGTTTATTTTGAATTTACTTCACTCCAGGCTGTTGCAGCATTGGGTTGGGCTGTATCAACGGCAATTGGCATGTCATGTGTGTACGGGCTGCTGGGGGCTTACCATGGTCATTTGACCCTTACTGAGTCCATCATCTATGAGATGTTTAGTCGCTTTGCATGGGCGGTGTTCTTGTCCTGGGTTGTCTTTGCTTGCAGAGAAGGTTATGGAGGTAAGCACAATTCCTCTTAAAACTTTGGGTTTAGAAAGAAAGTTGACTTCTGGTCATGCAATTACACTGTGAATGAAAACTGTCTGGAAGCTGTTTGGAAAGGTTGATTCAAGTGGTGTATACTGTGAGATTCTGGAATCCTCAAAATGATATGAATTTGGCTCAATTTGGCTAGCGGTCACATGCATTTCTCACAGAAATGCATACATGTATGTGGGACTATACACTCACATGTTGCATTAGTTTGGTCCAAGCTATTTCTTGACATATTTCAAATAATTATGAGGGCAATAGGAGAGCAATTGTTTTCAGAGGATATTTCCTCTATGATACTCTTCCAAACTGACACGAAACGAATGAGAAAGCTCACAAATTATTTTTCATCATGACCAGAACTCAACCTTCTGTTTAAATTGATATGATATGATATTTTATTTTATCTTTCTGCTAAGAAAGCACATACAAGCCTAGGATATATGCTTAAGAATGAAGGCTTGTTCACATATGGTGTGATAAACTGTGACGTCTTTGTTTTTTCTTTCTTTTTTTTATTGATGGCAAGTGGGGATGGAAAAAAAGTAGCTGCACGCAACAAAGGTTGTATGTGTACTCACTTAGCTATGTGTTAAAGGGAAGGTTGAGTTCTGGGAAAGATGAAAAATAATTTGTGAGCTTTCTCATTCCTTTTATGTCAGTTTGGAAGAACATCACAGTAGAAAAATCCCCTGAAAAGGATTGCTCTTCAAATGCCCTCATATTCAAAATATGACTAGATATAGCTGAAATGTTCGGGCCAAATATTCATGCCACTAGTGTGTAGTCCCATATACCTATTTCTTTGTGCAGTACATGTGCTTTTCAGTGAGAGTGGGTCACTTTCTTATCTATTTTGATGACTCCAAAACAATACAGTATAAAACAATTCTTATGAAGACATGATCAACCTTTCCCAATTGCTTTGAGACAGTTTCTTCACAATATGATTCCATGACCAGAACTCTACTTTATCTTTATGAGATACAAAAATATGAAGCACATTACGTGTATTTTGCCTCTGGAGTTTACTGTAGCGGTTCCCCATGGCATACATGTACGTGAATGAGGCTTCAGTATCTTGGAGGACGTAAGGCTTGATGTCCAACTTGGGGAACTTACCAATAAGGATTAATGCCTTACGAAAGGTCACTAGGGCATCTACTTGGTTTCAAATTCAGGACCTCACAATTACAACGCCACACTCAACAAGTGAGCTTCGAAGATGTGTTCAAGTGGTGTTTGAGCAGTAATTCTGCTCAGAAACAAAAACCTACATGTATTGGTCATATGCACTCTGCATTTTCGTGCCATGCGTGCTGATCAGCACAGACAATAGAAAACAATTAGTAACAGGATTAGCCCAGTGAACAGTGAATCTCATGATCGAATTCCCTTCCTAATTGGATCGTTACAGGGTATCAATCACCCAAACAATATTTTGCCGTGGATATGTTAGGGGTTCCATGTACACTTTATTTAGAGTATGAACTTAAAATGTTAATTTTATAAAGAGATATATTACAAGTTGAATTTATCCTCTAAATAAAACTTACAGCGACTTGTAAGCAGACTGGTCGATGTACCTGTACGCCCTCGCACAGAATAGTCTCCCGCGCGGAACCCAAGTGGAAGTTGTGTTTTATATTTTCTTTTATTTTCTTCATATTCTTTAACCGTTGACCCCATACATGTAGAAGGTCAGATAAACTGTCTTCAGGTTTGTCTTATACATTCGAGCTGTACAGAAATTAATTTTTTTAGGTGATTGGTATACTTTAACTCTGGTTAGATCACATCTTTCAATATCATTATATAGAAAATTTCAAACTGAGTAGCAAAATACATTGGAACTGTTCTTTTAGAAAGCTAATCTGGCAAATAGAGAGAGAAATATTTTTGAGGTCGTCATTTGAACTGTACATGTGCCATTTCATTCTGAATGATA